>APFE030823220.1:253192-269753 GCA_000404065.3 Pinus taeda | reverse complement strand
AAAAAATGTTGATGTAGAACTTGAATCTGGATAATTGCATACAACATCATCCCAACTATCTTCATTCAACAATTTAACCATTTGTTCTTGAATTTTCATGTAAACTTTGTGACTCCATAGATAAAGTAAAAAAAATTAATATAATGATATGTATAACAAATACTACCAAGAACAATATGTTATATTTAAAAGAAAATTATAATCTAGAAATAAATAAAAATAATTCAACAGACTTACTTTTGAAATTCCTCAGACATTTCCTCCAATGATAATTACTCTGATCTCACACGAGATAATATTGCTTTGACAAGTTTTTCATCCTTCACTCCTTGCAATGCTCTCCAAGGTGTGATAGTCATATCTTCTGGAAGTTGCTTCATTTTAGGACCTGACTTATTGTTGCTACATATCAATGGCTTAGACTTTTTGACCTTCTGGTTTTTAATGCCAATGTTCTCTCACATGCTAAAAATCTCATTAATCAACTCCCATATCACTCCAATTCTAAATGCCAACTGGAAAATGTTATCAACACCTCTAAATAAATCACTAAATTTGCCGCCTTTGTTGCCTTTTGACACTGAGTAAAAATTGTTGACAACTTTCATAATATCATGCTCTATGAAATGAATGCCTCCCAACCTAATTGAACAACTTTTAACAAACTTCTGCCAAAAAAAATATCATATGTCAATAAAAACAAAGTTAAAAAAAATATAGTGAGACAGTTGCAAGAATGAAAAACACATATAAATAACAATACTTACGATATTTTGTTTCATCTCATTTACGATTTGTTTACACAACTTTGTAGATACCTCTCTCGTGTTATACAATGAATAGGATAACTGGTATTTAATCCCTTCATGTGACTTGGGCAGTTTTGTAAGTATGTAAACAACTTCACTATCTGGTACCGAACACGTGTCTATGACTCTTCCCATCACGTCGTAAATTCCATTATCATTAGGTATATCAACATATAGATATATTTACACATTTTGGATTTCTCTTTCTTTCACATACCAGACTTTCGGTGGAAGTTTCACTTCTTTTGATTTCTTCTAATATGAAATCATATTCTTATCATTTGAGGCACTTGAAAGATTTGTAGTCATCAGCTCAGGTGGGATTCATTCACCAATGTTTTTTAAGATCACCCTTTAAGAGTCTTTGGTCCAAAAATATTCACAGAAATATTATTTGATGCCATTTTCCAGAAGAAGAAAAAAAACACATAAATCAGTAAATGACAAAAACATAGGAACTTAAATTAATAACGAAAACGATATATGATAATTAATTTTATACACCATAACAATTTCGAAAAACAAAAAAAATACATCACTCTGTCGTCGCACCCTGAAAATCGGCCGGCAAACCGAGCCGACCGTTGAGTTCGGCCCCCTAGCCCACCACGACAGCCCAAACACTTCCCCCCACCCAACTCCAGCGACCCCACCACCATGCGGACCGTCGGGATGTCGGGGTGGGGCGGAGGGGCTACCCATGGGCCGTCGAGGTGGCCAACTCCACCGTGCCACCCCGGCGACCTACACACCCACGGGGTGGCAAGGCGACTCTCGCACCACCCTGGCAGCCCACCACCCCACAAACGGGCGGGCCGCGGGGTTGGCACGCGGGGGGGATGGCTACGCCAACTGCCCCTCGCGCCACCCCAGTGGCCCACCACCCTGCGGGCTGGTGGGGTGAGGTGGAGGGTCGGGTAAGCCATCCCCATCTCCCTTAACCTACCAGGCCCGTTCGGCCGCCATGAGCAGTACTAGGCCCACCATGCCCACTACAGAACGTAGTGGGTTAAATTTGGTCCAAAAAAAGTTTTAATTTAAAAAATAATAATAAATAAATAAATATATATATATAATATAATATATAATATTTATAATAAAAATGAACTTCATTAAACTTATTCAATTTTAAAATTTGCAAAGAAAAAAACTAACCAACCTTTCAAATGCTAGAATCCTCCATTGAATATGTTGTTGATAGCAACGTAGCTGCTCCACAAATTAGCTCCAAGTCTTTTAACGAACCACAGAAAACCTTGATGTGATGTGTGTAATAGTGATAATGAAATTTATTATATAGGTGAAATTACGGAGATGTTTTACCATACGGTTAATTTGGGATTAATTTGTTTTAAAAAAAAAATTAACATGTTAATTTTTTTATGGCGATGTAGGAAACTATGATAAAGCGAATATTATGGAATTGTTTTACAGCGCGTTGAATGTGGGATTAATTTGTTTTAGAAGGTATTAAAAAAAAAAAACATTCAATTGTTTAGTAAATATTATATAGTTTAACTATTAAAATAAATTTAGGTAAAAGTTTTAGTTTACAATTTTAAAATTTAAAAATTTATTTCAATAAAAAAATTTAGTTAAAATTTTTTAATAAATTGTAGAATAAAATAATGAAGGGAAATACATGAAACGAAATTTTTGGAGGAAAATATTTTGGCGAAACTTTTTGGAGGGAAAATTTCATTCTCTAAGCTATATAAAATCTTTAGGAGAGTCTGCATTTGTATCATTCAACCTCTTCTATTTGAAATGGATAGATTCTTCTGATAGTGAAGTTTCTCTTTGTAAAGCATCAACATCTTGTTGGATGGATAAATCGATCTTGCGGACAAGGTCGATCTCCCTAGTATCAAAAGATAGTCTAGCAACAAGCAGACAAACAAATCTATCTTTCTCTAAACATATGTGATTCATAAATAAAAACTATAGAGGTGTTAAGACCCTACCTTAAGTCAAAAACAAGAAAACATCAAATAGCACCTGCATAGCTAATATCATAAATCATGTCTATCATGGTGATCAAATAAATGTGAATAAATGAGCTGATGTCGAACATGTCATAGAATCCTTTGATCAAAGGTCAATGATGCAACCTATCGTCGAAGGCGAGAACCCTGCCATTAGGGCATACAGATTTCAAGGTACTGATGATTTCTAGATCATCTTTCTAGATAATGAGCTGAAGTCGATAGAAAACGATATGTCGTAGGCAAGCCCACAACACGAAATCATACATCAAGTTTTGAAGAAATATATTGGCAAGCACTGACTCAGGTATGGTCAAAATGGATGACAGATATTTTGCAGATGAATGGTTTATTTCAACTGACCTCTTGAACACATAACGACACTGTAGATGGTTTGGTGACAATTGACCCAAAGCTAATACCTAAAAACTGGCTCAAGACTTTCAATATGGTTGATTAATTGTTAGGCAAAGGATTTCCCAACCCAGGTGAACAAAAAGTGTCGTGTTCAAGAGTGGTTAACTGCTTTTCTAAAACACAAAGTGTAACATACAAGTTCATTTTTCTCTCTTCCCCCCACCATTTCTGGCAAGTACCTCTTTATTTTTGACAAGCTTGAGGAGGATAACATTTGCTTTTTTATAAGCTCATCCTTCAGATGAGTCCAACTTAGTTTAAAATTCAAACCCTAAGAAGAAGTGGTTCGTTTCTGTTTAAAATTGAACAGGTCCGTTACTGTTAAATTTTAACGAGTCCAGTATAGGAAAAGCTCAGTGTTTTTCAATTTTAGGGAGTCAGAAGAAAAACTTAAGAAAACTCCATGGGGGTCCTTTTTCGTAAATTTGTGTCCCTCAAGCCTGAAAAAGCATAAAATAATACTTGAGAGAACCGTTTGACCATTATGATCAAGGAGTACTTTTCAAAATTAGTGGCTTCGCTCCGAAAAGGTAAAAAAGTGATCTAAGACACGTCATTTTATAACCAATATCGAACTTGAAACGACAAAAATCTGGCGATCTTTTCATGTTTATACAGTCAGAAAAGAGTTGTAAGTGGACCGCCCTTTTAATTCCATTTAACGAGCTAAAAAAGGAAAAAACTCGGCAATCTTTTCATATTTTACAAGTCAGAAAAGAGGTTAAAGAGGACTCCAATGTTCTGCTTTTTCGTAAATTTTTTAAAGAGTTCGAAAAAGTGATAAAAGTACTCTTTTTTGAAAAATGATCAATTTTCCCCGAAAAATCCAATATTCTGCACAAAAACTCAAAACATTACTCATACCTGTTTCAGATAAATAAAAATGTATCAAAAAGTTACATTTTTAAAGTGACAAATAAATAAATTAAAATTTCATTTATTCAAAAAATCTTATAAAAAGGCTTTTGTAAATTCATTTTTACCATTTTGATTTCATAGTGAGAAGTAAGAGTTTTTGGGTAAGAGACTTCCTGTGAAGATTGCGGAAAATCCGTCCGTTGGAATCGAAAACCGTCAGCTCCAGGTAATCTCCATCATCCTTATCTTGCATTTCAACCATTTACATTTCATTTTTAGGCTTTAATTTTGATATTTGAAGAAAAATTTAGTTTAGAAAATCACTCGCGGGAGTCCGCAGGTGCAACACGCGGCCCCTGCAGACCCCGACTTTTTTCTACAAAGAAAAAAGTCGTGGGTCTGCACCTATTGCTTACAGCGCGTGCGGACCTACGCACTGTCTGTAACCAACGAGTGCAGACCCCACGAAATGGATTTTAAAAATTCAAATTTCTCCATTTCCGCCCAAAAATCTTCGAACTAAATTGTTCTAATATGTCTTTTTTGCATTGTAGGACATACAAAATGCTTATTTGGCGAGAACGCGAGCATGAGTATGTGGACCTTGCTGCAATAAATCATTTGCCCACATTGCAGGCATTACGAGGATGCGGACTGTTTAAGTTCTGGGCCATACCAGGCATGAGGGCCCAAGTAGACTTCTTGCAATGGCTGGTAGACAAGTGGAACATACAGGACCAGTGTTTCATGATTGGTGGCCACCGATTCAAAATTGAGCTAGAGGACATATATTTTTTGACTGGTTTGCCCAAGAGAGGTGAACGATTATCTCTTTTCAGGACTAGAACATGTGGCCAGTCTGTCGCTAGTATCCGATTGGAGTTTTGCAATAATTAAACAAAGGAAAAATGGATCGATATTAAAACTATCGATCGTCCTGAACTTAAGGTTATTGCATTCACTGTCACCAGGCTATGCGGGGATGCAGCATTGCATGGGGCTACTGGATGCCAGATGTAGATGGTTGTAGACTGTTATCGAGGTACCATATTCAACTGGTGCGAGGCTGTGTTGGCAAATGTAAAAGGCCAACTAACCAGAGCAAAGAACGGACAACTGAAAAACTTTGGATACAGTTTCATCGTTGTAAACTTTGGCCTAGGGAGGGTCCCTATTCTAGTCCTATAGCAGCTTTCTGTTGAGGCTGGTCTTCCTCGAGAACCTAGGATAATGCGTTGGGTTGCTTTGATGGCCCATCACCCTGAGGAGGGTTCAGAGGTTGTTCGATTTCCGCCTGAGTATTTTCGTTGGTTGAGCAACCAATTTTTTGTGATTCAAGATTTTCCATATGCCAAGATGGATTATCGCGGTGACCCAGACATGATTCTTCCACCAGGAGAGCAGTGGGATGATTCAGGTAAAATCATTTTCAACACTTTCTAAGTTTTAGCTAGTTTTTTTTTGTTTTTTAAATCGTCCAAAACCGACAATAAAAAGTTTTAAATGTAGATGTGGGTCCACAACGACCAACTGCTCTCCAGCCTTACGAGAGTAGACACCCAGTTACAGCAATACCAGCCCCACAGGACCAATCTACAAAGATCCTGACTGATATGGAGAATCATCTAGAGCGTTTGACAACAGATATTCCAGAGTCTGACATAGATGATATTCCACTTAGGTTACAGCGATATGTTATTGGGGTTCCAGGACCTTTTAGGAGGTTCCTTTGTAGGGTGGCCCTAGCAATGGTTTCTTATCGTGATCATCACCAGGGATAGGATGATCGCTTTTGTAGACTCACACGACATTTTTGTCTTTTTGTACTATCATTTTTGTTGATCATAAGGTGTTTTTCAACCTATGATCAAAGACGATGTATATTTTGACACACTTCTTCTATGATATGATATATAATTATTACCGGCTATCTTGTGTAACATGTTATTGAATGTTTTTAAAATTACTATTTTGATTAAGCACAAATGTTTATTTACCATACGAGAAGCAACTACATCTGCTAATGTATTTAAATGTCTTGGAATATGTTGATATTCAATGTAATCAAATTCACATTCCAAAAGACAAACTCTCAAAAACAATCTTAATAACACTGGATTTCTAATGGCATAAACCCTGTTAAGCTGTAATACAACGAGTTCAGAATATAACCTAACATTCAAACTCTGAATCCCAAATGAGATGGATTCAGATAATAACTCAATCACTGCACTATACTCTGCAATGTTATTTGTTGTTTGACCGAGGTTTACCCCATGCATAGATACTAACTCATCAGAGGGTGAATAGATAACCCAAGCTGCGGAAGAAATGTTTTGTGTACTACGACAAGCACCATCAACAAAACCAATGTATGTTTGAAGAGACGTTGACATCTGCAATATCAAGAGTAAAATCAGGATAAGCAGGAATAACGATAAAAGCACTCCCTAAACTAGGCACACTGTTCTAATCTAAAACACACCAGCTATAAAGAAACTAATCTAACAAAAATCTCCACACCACGATTTAAGCATAATACCTCTTCAGATAAAGCCCATTTCTGGGTTTACCCAAACAGACACTGTCAAAATCTACCAATTCATAGGCCCCTTTTGCCAGCTTTCGCTTAACAATATAAGGACCATGCCACATAGGTACAAATTTTCCAGCCCCTAGCTTATCATTTGCTTGATCATATAGTAAAACTAGGTCTCCTTCCAAAAAATTATGAGGTGTAACATTTTGCTCGTACTGAGCTTTTATTCGTTTCGCATGAGTCTCGATTGCTATTGCACCAGTGTGTCGATTCTCATCTAGCTGAGCTAAGTACAAAAAATGTTTCTCCTCTTCAGAAGTGGCTGGGAGTAATTCTGTGGCTAATTGTAATGACGGAATTTTGCATTCAATAGGTAACACTACTTCCAAGTCGTAAACCAGTTGAAAATGAGTGAAATCAGTTGATGTTTTCACTGAGGTTCGATATGCCCAAAGTGCTAAAAATAACATGTTATGCCAATTCGACTTATGAATACCAATGATTCGTTGGATCATAGTGACTAAAACTTTATTGATAGCTTCAACCAGACCATTAGCTTGTGGGTAATACGGAGTAGAACTATCGTGACGCAAGCCAAGTTGATATGTTAGTTTAGTCATCATGATGTTTTGAAAGTGACTTCCATGATCCGTAATAATAGCTTGAGGAACACAAAATCTAGCAATTATATGGTTGAATACAAAAGTTGTAGCAGTTTTGCCGTCTACCGAAAATGTGGGCATCGCCTCAGCCCACTTAATAAAATAATCTACTACTAGGATGATATACGCATGCCCCCCAGCCGAGTGAGGGTTACATGTAAGAAAGTCAATACCCCACTTTGCGAAAGGACTGACAGCAATTATAAGGTGGATAGGAGTGGGTGGAGCACGCATCTTATGATCAAAAATTTGACAATTGTGGCATTTCCGGACTGCATAGATATAATCTTTGAACAAGGATGGCCAGAAATAACCAACGCGCAATATCTTTTGGGCTATGGCATACCCAGACATATGACCGCCACATGCTCAAAAGTGACAGTTATTCAGAACCTTTTCAGCTTCTTCATGAGTTAGACAACATCGGAAAACAGAATCTGCCTCGCGACGATAGAATGTATCACCAATAATATTGTATTGTTGGGATTGGAAACGTACTTTCCATCACTGAGATCATGAGATTTTAGGCCGAAAAGATTGGGTTTGGAGATAAACAATAATATCTCCATACCATGGATCAAGAGTACTGATAAGAAACAAGGATTCGTCCGCAATGGGCTCTTCCACCACAGTTTTAGTATCAGTACGCGGGAAATCACCCATCAGTTCCGCAAAAAACAAAGATTTCTTTGCCTTGGATTTTTCAAATTCCAAGTCAAATTCCTGTAGGATAACTATCCATATGGAATACTTGCCCCCTAGCAATTGTTTGGTCAAGATATACATCATAGGGTTACAGTCAGAAATTACCGTGGTCTTGCGTAATAAGATGTAGTGATGAAATCTTTGGACAGCCTGAATAGCTGCCAAGGCCAATTTCTCCACATGTGAATATTTAATCTCAGTCGGATGCAGAGTTCGAGTAAGATAGTAAATGACATGTTCATTGTTGAATTCATCTTCCTGAACTAAAACCATACCAATGGTGGGATGGGAGGCAGCAAGATACAAAAAGTAATCATGATTGTAATTGGGAGGATGCAGTAACGGCGCATGGGTTAAGGCGTGTTTAAGTGCATCAAAAGATTTGTCAGCAATCTCATCCCAAAAGAATGGAGTATTCTGTTTCAACAACCTGGTAAAACCTTTCATTACCTTGGTGTAGTTAGGAATGAAATGACGTAAAAAGTTTACTTTCCCTTGCAAACTTTGGAGTTGACGAAGAGTCGAAGGAGTAGGTAATTTGACGATAGCTTCAACCTTCGAGGGATCGACATGAATGCCAGCTTTTGAAATGACAAATCCCAATGAATGACCCATTTCTACACAGAATACACATTTGTGTGGATTCAGCCTAATTCGATTATGCCTACATCTCATAAAAATAGCTCGTAAAAGAGTGAGATGATCGGCTCTACGTAATGAATGGGCAGGTAAATCATCAAGATAAGGCTCCACAATGTGCTTGATGTCATGAAATGCGTAAGACATAGCCCTTTGAAAAGTTTCTCCAACGTTCTTCAATCCAAAAGGTAATTTGCAATAAGCAAATGTCCCCCATGAACAAATGAAAGTTGTTTTAGGCTGATCAGCAGGGAGTATGTTGATTTGATTCTAACCGAAAAAACCATCCATAAAGGATAACATTTCACTGCCGGCACAATCATCAATAATTTGATCGATATAGGGGGCTGGATAATTGTCTTTAGGACAAGCTTGATTAATATCCCTATAATCGATACATATTCTTATTGTTCCTTGCCTTTTTTTAATAGGAACAATTTTTTATACCCAATCTATTAAAGGAATTGGATAAATGAAACCTTCTCGAAGTAATTTCTCAACTTCAGCTTTAATAGCAGCGGCTTTTCTCGGATGTATCTGACGCAAATGTTGCCGAACAGGTTTAGCATCTGGGTAAGTTTTAATTTCATGGACAACAATTGATTGATCGATTCCTGGCATTTCTTCATATGACCAGGCAAACACGTCGAGGAATTCTTGAAATAGGGCTTTATAAGTTTTGATTTCATTGTCCGTACAGGAAGCACCTATATGAATGTTTTCAATAATTTCAGGTTTAATTGAAATGTCAATAGGAACCGTTCGAGAGATATTTCCCAAATTTAACTCAGAATCAGGATTTTGTAATGGATTTTGTGGTTCTTTGACATAGTCAGTAGTAAAGATAGATGAAAAATCATTTTCAAAACGATCAAGCTCAGGTAAAAACGAAGATCGAAGATGAAGATCTTCCCATGGTAAATCATCAACAAATAAAAGTTCACGAATCTGCTCATCAGTATGAACAAGCTCAGAAAATGTTGTTGAAGCTGAGGTTGATATCGAAAGTGATTCCCCATGGACCACATTCATTAGATCAGTTTCGGTTGAACAAGAGTTAGAAAACGACTATACAGCCTGGTATGCAATTTCAAAGGGACTCAAAGGCATCGCGCCATCAAATGAATCCACCTCATAATCGGAAGGTACAATCCAAGGATCATCAAAAGTAATAGTGTTCGATGAAATCATATGAATAGTTGCAATAGAAAGTGATACATTAGGAGGAGGGAAGGAAAGAGTTCCTAGTAAACCAGAATATTTAATCAAACCTACCCCAACATCCTTGTAAGGGATAGTTGTTTTACCGACATGCTGGATACTATCTGAAGAGGCTGGATCATATGAGAAATAAGTTAGCTAGTCTATCGTAATGATCTTTCCGTTATGAGGAAACTTGATCAGCTGAAAGACCGATGAAACAATAGCAGCCATAGCATAAGACCAATTGTGACCCAGAAGAAGGTTGTAATCTATAGGGGCATCAACCACTTCCACATCTAGATGTACAGTTTTTCCTTCGACCCCCATAGGTAAATCCTGCAAAATACAAAAAGGATGGAACCCTCGGCCATCAAAAGCCTTTATAATCGTCGGAGACTGATTGAGTGTGGGAGAACCAAGCGATCTCCAACACTGGATCGACATAATACACGTAGAATCTCCCTCATCAATCACAATCTGAAAGCAAGGTCTATTTTTTTACTAACACTGGAATCCGGAAAGCCATTTGATGAGGTGGGGGGTGTACTATTCTCTAAATCGAATATTATTAGGTTTGAATCCTAAATATCAACAGCTCCTATAGCAGACAATAGTAATTTACATTGTGCTGGGCACGATTGCAGCACTTCCAAAGTTGACATTGCTGAAGGGGAAATAGCTAAGTCTTCAACAATGTTATAATTCTAAGCAGCTCTCGCATGTGGACTGAATGATGATTTCCGAAGTATACCTTTAGCAGGCGGTTTGATTACTAAGTCACGGTTAGGTTTCTCAATCTGTAGCAGATTAGAACCAGGAGGAGTTGTAGCTGATGGGTTTGAATTAGAAGATTCTGCTTCTTTACCACCAAAAGGATTTTGACTACCATAATCTTGCGATCGCGTCACAATCCTGACATGAAACATCATCATAATGGGTTCTTCTGAGGTATTCGATGAAGAACCGATCATATTATTATCTTGATTAGGAAAAGGATCCTTCAAGACAGCGGGCGTTTGAGAACCTTTGACGATTTTCGAAACCTCTGCTCGATGTGGGCAGTCTTTGGTAAAATGATCCTCGTCACAAATGAAACAAGGATAGTAAGGTTTACATTTCTCGTCAGTGGATTCATTTTTATTCGTTTTCTCTTTTGAGTTTTGTTTGTTTTTCTTCTTCCCCTTCTTTTTACCACCGGATTTTGATTTGGTCGTAGATGATTCTACGACATGGATATCGGCAGGAATTTCAGCGGAAGAGTCTCCTGTTGGGGAATCTGGTAAATTTATAATAGGAGAATATTTGTTTGAAGATTTCTTCTTGCTTTTAGTACTAACTGAACCAATCATACCATTAGCGGCATGAGACCCTGAAGGAGTTGTAGTTATTTGACCGTGTTTTGAAAGATCGGGGATTTTTTCATGTAAAGTAACTGACCGCATATAGACGAGGTCAAGGTACTGAGCCTAAGAAATTACTTTCTCTTTAGTAACAACTCCTGCCTTAGCTACATCTTCAGTGATTTTAGGTAACAATGATTTAACGAACCATTCCGCTAAAATTTGATCCGGAATGAAAACTTTCACCAAACTCTGTCTACGTCGCCATTCATGAATATGATCAGAAATATATGTGGACGTGGATTGTTTTAGTGAAGTTTAAAATTTCGTGCCATTGTCGTATCTGACAGGCAACTCAAAATGAGTTAAGAAATAAGTGGCTAACTGACTGAAATTATAAAAAGAGCCTCGTGGTAACTCAATGTAACATTTGGCGGCAAGACCAATAAGAGTTCGTTGAAAAAGATGTAAGCGAATTGAATCATCAATGATGGAATTAGATGCACACCATAGGTGATAAGTCATAACATGATTTGACGAATCCTCTCCTGACTTACCCTCGAACTTCGGGATATCACTGGGCAACTTATTAGGCATTGGCGGCCAATACGAAAGATAGTAAATCGGATCGTTCGTAAGGCACGACAAATCAGGTAAATCCAAAGTTGCAACAAAAGGTAACTGACGGTTAGGGTCGCGAAAACCTTGGGTAACAAGACTAGCTCCAGGAGGAGGATATCCAGGATAACCTGGAATTGGATTTGCATTAGGAATGTTATAACCTCCTGGGAAACCAGGATTAATTGGACCAAACTAGGGTTGTTGAGGTTGTTGATAAGTATAGCCAGGGTATGTTTGATACTGATAAATTGGGTTTTGTACAGTAGGACCGAATTGATATTGTCCCTGGTACGGTTGATAAGTGAATTGCGGTTGACTTGTGACAATCGTACTTGGACCAGCTTGTCTTGCATGCATCTGGACCGAAGTCTGAACTGTAGGTCCTAACTATAGTAAAGAGGCTTGAGGAGTTTGCACTGATGCAGGAACAGTAGAAACCAGAGCTACAGATACTCCAGAAATAGGTGTGGTAGGTTGAATAAAAGTTGCAGTAGTTGCAGCAGCAGTTTGAGGCAGAGCTCAAGGTGAACTAGGCCCAGGCTACTGAACTAAACTAGGTGCAGAGGTTTGAACAGTAGGCTGGACAGGTTATTGGGTTGGACTAAAAATCAAAGGTTGTCCAAGTTGACTTGATAACTGCACGTTAGGTTGCATAGTCTATTGAGTTTGAGATGGATCCCACACCATATTCGTTCCGGGGTATGGACCCATAAAAGGTTGTGCATATGGAGGACCATAACTAGGTTGAACATAGGGCTGATAATTAAGTGGTACATTTCTAGCTCCTTGTAAAAATGGTTGACCAAAAGGTGGTTGGAAACCTTGAGTTGGGTACTGACCTTGAGGTTCATAACCCTGAGGCATGTACTGAAGCTGGGGTTGACCTTGAGGTATCTATTGAAACTGGGGTTGACCTTGAGGTATGTACTGAGTCTAGGGTTGACCTTGAGGTATGTATTGTCCTGACGGTATGTATTGTCCTTGAGGTTGTCCCCCAGGCGGTAACTGACTACCTTGAGGTTACCCTCCTGGTGGTAGTTGACTACCTTGAGGTTGCCCCCCAGGCGGCAACTGACTACCTTGAGGTTGCCCTCCTGGCAGTAACTGACTACCTTGGGGTTGCCCCTAGGTGGTAACTGACTACCTTGAGGTTGTGGATTTGGAATACTACCAGACATCATAATTATTTCTTCTGCGCTCAACGCTTGAGTTCCATTATTACCAGTTGATAACTCATGTCCGGTTAGTTGAGGAGATGCTCCTGAAAAAGTACCAGCGAGTGACTGGTACCCCGAAGGAACAGAAGGACTGCCATATAAAAATGTTTCCGGTGTTTGGGAAAACATATATGACTGTTGTGACATATTCAACGGAGGATAATAACCTCTTGGTGTAGGATGAAAAGGAATTTGAGGTGGTGAAAAACTAAGACCCAGGTTTTCTAAAAAAATTGTCAATGATACGTACCAAGTGTCACTCCTAAATGGACTATAGAAAATTGATTCACACTCCCTAAGATTTAAATTTGGTTGATTTTTGGGTAGAGTTACGTCTTCGTCCGGACTGACAAGTTCTTCAATAGAAATGAGGCCAGAAGGAAGATTTTGGGTAATGATATTCCCTACCTTGGGTGAACCAAGACCACTAGAAGTTGGAGAAGAAAATCCTGAGGATGGAGTAGCAGCAGGTTCAGTTTCAGGCTCAGAAATTTCCGGTTCTTCAGCTAATTCGCTGGTAGGAGAAATACTACCAGTAACTTTAGAAAATGAAATTGGCTCAGAAATATACTCTGATGTTGGTACTTGATAATCAGTATGAACAAATAAAAATGACTCTCTAGCTTCTGGTGACCCAACTCTACTGTCACTAGGTGATACAAGAGCTCGTAGCCCTTCAAGCTAGCTTGGTGTATACTCAGGAGGTTGCCCCCGAAGTCTACGAGATTGTCTCGGTAATTCAACCATGATTAAATATTTAATTACTCACACGCAAACAAAGAAAATTTCAATAAAACTACCTAAAGTCTCTAAAGAAACAAACAATTGAATCACACACCTAAAAAATCTAAGAGTTCAAACCACACACAAACAGCAACTTCTCGTACTAAAAACACTAGTTGGTGATAAAATCCAACATCGTAGAATTTTAATACAGAAAGGGCAGTTGGAACAGTTTACCCGATAACCTACTTAATGAAATAGACTGGCACAAGTTTCTTCACAAAACCATCTCGAGTGAAGAGAACCCCCCAGAGAGTCCAAGTGAGTCTAGTCAACGTCTGCTCCAGGTACAGTGAGACCAGTCCTTCACCATCACCTTAGGAAATAATCTTAAGTTTATGGACATTAAAGTTACCAACAGCAACAAATATAACTGGGGGAACAGTCTACGATCCGATCTACGCACAAGGGCAAAGTAACAAAGCTCAATCCCCTTGAAGGCTCCTCGACATGATCAATCTGAGGTTTACCAACAAGTGACCCCAGGCTCCTCGACAATGGTTAATCTGAGGTTTACCGTTTATAATACGCGCAAATCTTCTATCTTTCCCAATGAAAAGACTTGATTGTCTCAAAGGTTCGAACATGATCTCGTGATTGACTCCTTTAAGAGAAGCTTCCCATAATGTATTAATTACAATTGGATTTATTCCCTACCGTAAGATATAGCTACTTGTTTGTTTTAACTATCTTGGAGAGTTAATTACTCCCTACTCCAAGATACTAGCCTAAGCTATATTGGTGATAAGAGCCCTAGAAATAAAAAAGACTACTAGATCAATTTTAATTAAGTGTTGCTTTTATGGGTTGTTCTTTAAGTCAATAGGTATGGAAATGAAACTTTGATGGTGTGAAGACTCGACTCCAAAAACACTAAAAAATGCACCTAAAATGATAAGCAATTCGTTTTTTCTTTCAATGAATTTCTAGCTAAAAGAAAGAGTTTGAGAATGCAATTCTTTAAGAAACAAATCCTTCTTTCAACATGTAAATGAAAAGAAAAACTTTTTGTCTTTTTCAATAAGAACTCAAAATGAGACTACTAATTAATTCTCACAATAAATCCCTTTTCTTTTTCAAAACTTGAAACTACAAAAAACAATTTCTTCAAAAGAGATCTACAAGTTCTAGAAAACACTCAAAACTACAAAAACTAATCTTGAGATCTAACAACTTCTAAAAACCTAATTGAATAAGAGCTTCAATTCTTTTTGAGGACGTTTTACTTAGTTTTTCAGCAAACTAAGGATCCATTCGTTCAGAATAACAAATCAGTCAAAAAACATCCAAATATGTTTTCTTTTATAAAAATGAAATTCAAAACCTATAACCAAGTTCGTTCAAAGATTTGCAAAGAGAAATCTAAATCTATTTCTCACAAAGGACAGATTTCACAACCAAGTCAGACTCATCAAGAAGACGAAAAGACACTAGGGTAATCTAAGGTTTCTCAAGCTTCTGATCTTTGAGTCACTATAGAGACTAAGTGAAAACCACTCTAGACATGCAAAACTTCTAGAAAATCATCTAAAAAAAAATACCATCGGAACTCACTCACAAGAGGTTTTTGACAAAACATATGCAGATCTGGGTAGACACTAAAAATTGTAAATGAAACCTAAACTTAACTGGAAGAAAACATTTTAGGTTTTTTTTTTTAAATTATAGGGTCTGCAGGCTTCCAGAAGAACCAGGTGCGATACCGCTCTGTGTTCTAAAGGAAGAGTGCAGAGATGCCCGCACTGTCTATAAATAGAAAGTGTGGTCCCCTGAAAACTTAAAAAAAATATATATATATAATAATCTAGATCCTAAAAACTACCCAAGCCAACATACATCAATCAAAAACTAGAAACGAAAACAAGTTTCTCAAGTCAAAACAAAACCAAAAACCAAATTCATTCCCCAGTGGAGTCACCAATTTGTTGGCCGGATAAATTGATCTTGCGAACAAGGCCAATCTCCCTAGTATTAGAAGATAGTCTAGCAACAAGCAGACAAACAAAACTATCTTTCTCTAAACATATGTGATTCGTAAATAAAAACTATAGAGGTGTTAAGACCCTACCTTAAGTCCAACGCTAGTTTGTAGCAACCATCCTTCAACTGTTCGAAAGAGTTTCCTTTTGAGAACCTACAAACACAAACAAGCAAACATCAAATAGCACCTACATAACTAATATAATAAATCATGTCTATCATGGTGATCAAGGAATCCATAAAATAAACCATACAACAACAGTTTATTGAGAAAACAAACTTATTTGTATTAACTTTGAAGTAGAAGAACTTTACAACCTTTTCAGCCTTGATGTCGAACAAGCTCTTCCTGGGGTCCGAAACAGGAATTTCCTTTACTTTGATAAGCCTTGCACTTCTCTAAATGAGATCTTAGAGGTATGTAATCTCTCCTTATAAAAGCTCAACTAAGAAGACTAAGTTCCAGCAGCATTTCACCTCAAAAATATTCAGCTTTCAACCTCCCAAATAACCAGCCCAATGCTTCATTTTATAGTGCAGAGGAGGAGGTTACAAGTCCACCTATGAAGGGATAGAGTCCTCCTTCAAAGGGATAAGCTCCTCACGTCAAGGGGTTAGCTCCTTAAGGTATGGAATGCATGAACCTTAAGGGAGCGAACTTGCCACCTCAAGATTCCTTCCATAAGCTTCTAGAAATGACTGAAAGTGAGTTTTTTAGAATATACTCATGCCTTTTAACTTTTACAGGGGTCCGCACCCATAACACTGTTGAAAATAATACTGAGAGGGGGGGGGGGGGGGAA
>APFE030823220.1:211194-229985 GCA_000404065.3 Pinus taeda | reverse complement strand
TTCCACTGCTCACCATCTTCTTTCACCACCAGAATCGATCTCGCAGATCTCCCACTGAACAGGGTCTACCACAGGCCCGAGCGAAACCCCTCAGCAACAAAGGTGTCACCTTGAAGCCAAAACAGCTCTGATACCAAATGTAGGTTTTAACCCTGTACAGAAATTACCTGCATACTAATTCTAAAATACAGAAAATAAACAATGCAAGAGCATAACACATAAAACACATACACACAGAGATTTTCCCCTGGATCCCAAAATCGGGACTACCAACTTGATTTTTCATTATGTTCCTTTCAATGTTACAATACATATTTATACATGCTAAAGCATCCAATACCATCGACCGAAAACCATCGCATCCAAAACCATGGACCGAAAACCATCGCTTCCAAAACCATGTGCGAAAATCACGCACAAAACCGTAGGTAGGTCCGCCCAACCTAATATAAGGTGCAAAAAAAATTCCCGAGGCACTGCACCGAACCCCGTAGAGAGGGGCTACCTGCCTCCCTCAAACCCCCCTATGATCCCCCCATTGCGCAATCGGCGCAACAAAGGGGGGCTCCGCCCCCCCTTTAACCCCCCAGTTCACTACGTGGGCTAGTCGTGGAAAGAATAACACAACCCAACAGGATGGGTGACTGGTTTCGTGTATGGATGTTTATGCATTCGATCCCTCTCTCGAGATTGGATGGCAAGAGATATTGAGTTGGTATCCGATGGAGTTGGTTAGGAGGTGAGATGCATCCATGGCCATAGTTCAACAGAGGCTATGGATTACCAGAGGGGCTAGAGAACCACATTGTTGTTAGGATCCAGGTGGGATTCTCTTTCACATCATGGAGTCAGTAGGTGGTGGTAGTAGCCGCATGATGGACTTGGTGGTTGGGCACACACACCATTTCATATCCCCTGCAAATTTCCTGACAAAACTAGTGACAGGATCGGTTAACAGGGGAGCAGGCATATTTCATGAGTTGTCATGGCATGTTAGGCATACATGGGATTGTAGGATGATTAGCCTACTTTGGCAAGAGTTGGTAGGAGGAGGTGGCTTCGGCAGGCCACCAGACAGGGTATTGTATGGAGACGGTGCTCTCTCACTGGTATATTCGACACCATAGCTACTGAGGATAGGCTCAGTAGTGGTATTCACGTTAGCATGTAAAAAGTTAGGCTGCTTAGGTCTATCTGATCAGATGAGGAGATATAGCTCACATTGTGGAGGGCTTACTAGCAGCAGAGTGGTAGTAGAGATGGTGACCCTGAGAGGATGCAGGAGGATGCCTATGGACTCATTCTTAGACCTTGATATCCAGGGGTGTATAAGGGTATGCAACGGTGCACAACAATATGCGGAGGAACACGAAGGTGTGCAGTGGTGCGCAATGGTGTGCAGGGTTGCATTGTTGTGTAGGAGGAGCGGTTCAAATATTAATGCATTCCGTCATAAAGTGACGGACACATCGATATAGGAGGGATACCATTTGATCCGAGATGATGTAGCAACATGTAGCAGGGTCCAATGGTGCATAGAGATGTGTGATTGGGTGTGGTTGTATGCTAAGAGACACGAGGATACATGGTTATATGCATTATTGTGTGAGGTTGTACTGCGGACAGAGGGAGTGCTACTAGCAGGGAGATCCCTTGATGAGGATGTTAGGCATGTCACTGGGGTGGACATACCCAGGTTGGGAGAGCGAATCGGTCACAGGACGGGTTGGGAGCATCCACATGGGTTCTTGATCATACTCATCGGAACCCACACATCTTCCACTCGTTGGCACCACGTGCAGTTGAGGGCAGCCTTGTTTTGTTCGATCCAGGCCCATAGTGTGGATAGAAGGACTTGTGGGATTTTCCTGAGACAACACTATGAGATTTAGTGCCTCAGGGGCATGATAGGCCCAATCAGTGTCCAAAGGACTTTCTCAAGTTGATGGAATTGCCTATAATGAAATATCTGTTGAGTTTCCACGACAATCAAGAATCTAGTTTGAGACTTAAAATATCCAACATAAACACACTTAAACGCCACAACACTTATACTTTTCACATTGGAATAAACACAACAGTGAATCAACTAGTACACAAAACACAATTTTTCAGCCCAACTTTGTTATATTATAAATCTTGAATACAACAGTCTAGGGCTCCCATGCCAAGGATCATGGTCGATACAATCAACCCTGATACAAGACAAATAGTGCTTGGTATCAACAACAACTATGATGACCAATCTACCTTGAACAAAGTACCACTAACCTGCTTTTGTTGGTGTGTATCTACAATCCTTTCGGTCCACGTACCTTGAACACTTTTGGCAGTCCTTTGCCTTCCAATCTGCAACTCAACAATCTGCCACTATCAATGGTCACAGTTCCTTTAGGTCATTGAACATTGACCAAACTCAATCTACACACTAATTACAATTCCTTCAAGGACACAAGCACATAGGGTCATCCGACTACCCACTTCTATCACATTGTTGCTCTAAAGATGATAGATCTTAGGGTTGCTCTAAAGATGACAGATCTTACGGCTTTGTAGGTTTCCCTCTTTCCATTTAAGATGATCATTGCAACTGAATGAACTAGGGTTGATCACTACCCTTCTTGGTTGCCCTTTCTTCCTTCAAAGAACAACCCTTAGAGCTCCAAACACCCTACCCTCCTAACAGCCTTATAGTCCTTCACAATGGATTGTACTTAGGGCACTAACAGCAACTTCTAATAGTCCTACACTTCTTGTACTTAAGTTGCCATACAAGTTGTCCAACAAGACCTACATCAACTTAGCAGACATCAAACTTAGAAGGAGATTCAACATACCTCAAGACATCAATTTTTGTCCTTAAATCCCTAGACCTATATATGCGCCAGACCTGTAATTTTCGGCCCTAGTTAGGGCATCCTGTGGCAACTACAGGATAGCTCCTACTAAGCCTCAAATTGCTCTAAACCCTACGTTGTACCTCCCACTCAAACCCTTACCTCTATGTTATAACTCATCCTCCTATACACCTCTTTCAAGCGTCTTCTACCTTTGTCCAACTCACACTTAGGGATCAACCCTGCTATAGAACTTCAGAGACAAATCCTTGAATTATCATAGAGAGATAACACCCAAAACTATGCACAAAAATTCCTAGACTTTGTCATCCAACACTCTACCCATGTCAACCTAGTCTTGTCACAAGAAAAGACTCAAACTGACCTTCTCTCCACTTTGGCCAGACTCCTTGAGGTTGCGACTAGTTCAAATCTCCTTCTCCTTAGAGGTGTTGTGCTTGTGATGTTTTCAAAGGAGGTCTCCATCCTCTTCTATGTATATGCTTCTAAGGGTGCAACGACTTGCCCTCAAAGGGCACCTCTACAAGCCTAACTAACTTGTCATCGTAGCAATTTGTCGCTCATTTAAATAAATAAAAAATCTCTCATTTGAACAATGCTCCCATGGCTGTCTCAGTTTCCCCTTGCTCCATTAAGGGTGTCACACACGCAACAATGGTCCAACAAACAAAATCATGCTTGGTTTTGCGCCCACAATTTTGGGTGCAAAACTGACTACTTCAGTGCATTTCCCACAAAGTGCTTTTGTGGTGCCAACTCACACAAACCTCATACCCAGGGTTGTCGAGTACCTACCAAGCTACAAAAATCAACAATCTTTGCCCCTACAACCAAAATGAATTACATTTGCATTGTTTTAGTCTTTGTTACATCACATAAATGGGAGATCCATTAAATAGATGAAAAATCCACATTTTTACATATGATTGCAAAAGAAACTTACATGGCCCTTAACTATGTTCAAAATGACTCCATACTTATTTGGCACCTTAAGAAATATCTCTATTGTCTTAACCAAGCTCCTTGAACTTGGGATGCTAAAATGGATAGTTTTTTCTTCACACCAATTTTTCTAGATGCCAATCTCACCCTAATGTATATACCAAAAAAGTACCTAGCAACGTCATAATACCTATTTTTATGTTCATGACCTTATTCTCACTAGCAGTGACCCCAAACTTTTAAACCATATGAAATCAAACATTTACACACACACAAATTGATAAACCTTTGTTATTTATATTATTTCTTTGGCCTCCGGGTATTGCAAGCTTCGTAAGAAATTTCCCTTTCCTAGTATAAGTATGCATGTGACATTCTTAACTTCTTTCACATGGAAGATTGTAAACTAGCTCCAACTCTCTTCAAGTCTAAAGTTAAACTCCTTGTTGCCTATACTTCACCCAAGTAGATACCACTTTGTATCATCAATTAGATGGTAACATTTTATATGTGATTCAAACTCATCTTGGCATTTCCTTTGTTGTTCTTGTTGCCCAGTGTATGTAAGCACCCTATGAGAGCCATTTGAAAGGGAAAAAAAAATTACTTCAATACATCTAAGGCACACTATAGTTTGGGATGCATTATAGTTTAGGTGGCCCTCTTTTCTTGGTTTGTTTCACTAATTTTGATTGGCCTCGCAACCCTTATGATTCGTAGTCTATTGCAAGTTATATTTACTCTTCATTTCAAACGATGACTTGGGATTGTAAGAAGCAAGCAGCGCTTACTCCTTCAATGAACACAGTCTCATATAGCAATTAATGCAAGTCAAGAAGCCTTATTGATTCAACATATCCTCTAAGAGTTTAAATTCCAACAAAACAATATCTAACCAAATTAAAGTGTGATAATATAAATGTCATCAAGCTCAACAAATATCCTATTCAACATTGGTGTAACAAACACAGTGAACCACCCATGCACTTCATCAAAAAAAATTATTCATGGTTGTGTTCTTCAAGTGCCCTTTTATCCCAGGAATGATGAAGATGCAAAAGCTTCACAAATTATTCTACAAAAACAAAGTTTTCCCAAGCATTCATCTCTATTAAAAGTTCAAAAGGTTGTCATTAAGGGGGGAAAGGCTCCAATGCCTCCTCATATTGTCATCTTTGTAAATCCTTTGGTTATATCCCTAATTACTCTTAAAGGGCAGTGTTAAGATATTTAGCCACTTGAAAGTGTGGTCTAATGCATCCATTAGTATGCATCTACAATTATGTATTCTAATGGTCATCATATGTTTTAGACATAAATCAATCCAAAGATTCATATTCTCCTTAATACTAACAATTACAATGATCTATGATTTACTACCAAATTCATCCATGATCTCTATTTTAAAAGCATAGAAGATGATTTGTCGCTGATTAATTGTGAAAAATTTATATGTAAATCTTTTTTCCTTTTAAATTAACATATAGTGTTAATATGTCACATTGCTTGGGGTCATGGATTATTTCCCTCTTTAAACATTTTAACTATATGATACACTTATGTACCAATCTTTGCTCTATTTGCGTTAATAGTGTCGTAACAATTTGATAATGTCTTTCAGTTGTAATATCGTGTCTTAGATTCGGTCCCCATATGCCAGTTGGCTATCCAAAAGGAGAAGGGACGACATAACATGAGACTGTCCTATCATTATTGTACCTAAAGATTACACAGTGGAGGTTCAAGGACAAGTGAACCCACGAAAGCTCGTCCAACACCATCGTCGGTTGGAAAGACATCACTAATTACAATACATAATGCATGATTTGAGGGTGTGAATAACGTTGATATTTGTATCTCTCAATCAAGTGATTTGAGAAGTACTGGACCCTCACTTCTTTTTCAGATTCCCAAGCTTGTGAAGCATGACTGTCTGGAGGCTCCAGGAAATTGATATTTTCAAAAAGATTTGATTCTGGATTTACTTGATCGTGGAAATCATCATAGTTGGTACTAGTGTTTATCATCCTAGCTTTGTAGTGGTTTGTGACAAACCATCGGAGATGACCACACCTTCTGACTCCGTTCAAAAAATAGATGTCTTCTATATTTGCAATATTTTCTACATATTTGTACAATATCCCTGATTGATGCGCTGCCGGCTCACTAAACCCGTAGATCTTCAATAAGTGGAGGGAATATGGCTTGGTTATCAAGGCAGATAACCCATAGATTTTCCACCATGCATGAAACCACTCTGTAACAGGGTCTTCATTTTCCATTGTCTCTACGGTCCATCTTTCATAGACGAAAGTGAACTGCAAAGAATAAAACAAGTTAGAATAGTTTTGAAAATTCATACCTGAGTGGAACGCTTCTTCTTGACGGTTTACGTCAAAGTCTTCTCGATGCAGATGATTGTTGAATTTTCTAAAGGCTATATGGCATCGTTCTATCAGGTCTTCATCATCTTCACTTCTGTCCAAAATATAAGTAATGCTTCCAATATGTACCAGGTAGTCCAGGGCTTCAATAGCTTCACTATTCATTTCATCCTGCATTCTCTCATCCCAGAGAGGGGATTCCCATTATGTGTCTGATTTCTTTTACCGGAAACCAGTTTGCATCATGAACCAATACTGGAGTTTCATGATCATAATTGATCCATCCCGTTGGAGTTTCAATTTGCATTGAATCCTCATTTCTCCGTATGAAATTGCAAGATAATGCAAGAATTGAGCGTTCAGATAAAAATTCTCTGCTTAGCATATCAGCAAAATTATTTTTATCACCTGGTACAAATTCTATATCAAAAATGTATTGGCTTAATTGCATCACCCATCTGACCATGGTTGCGTCTTCAAATTCACACTTTTGGATGGCGTACTTCAAAGCCTAGCAGTCTGTTCTTATAGTGAACTTTGTGTATATAACAAAGTCTTTAAACTTGGCGATGCCGACACAGACTGCTCTCAATTCTTTCTTTAGGCTTGACCAATTCAACTAACTTTTAGCCCAAAGTCCCGAGGCAAACTGGCAGATTTCGATCTCCTTTTTACTACTGGGGTTCTTTTGACATAAAACTGCACCCCACCCAGCTTGGCTAGCATCGGCCATGATGATCTTTTCCCATTCTTCTCTGATGGGAGATAATGGTTGTATATTTCTGACTTTTTCTTTTATTCTTCTCACTGCTTGAGTGCAGTGATCACTCCAATGTATAGACACCTTTTGGAGTCTCTGATTTAACAATTTTTTCTCTTGGGCCCAATGCTTCAAAAACTTAGAAATGTAATTCAGGCTCCCGAGGAACCTCTGCAACTGGGTTTTGTCCTTGATTTCATCTAGAAAGTGGTCTACAAAATTTAAACTTCTTTGGAGGACATTGTAGGAACCATACTGGATGACATAGCCCAAGAAATCTATTTGAGATTTAAACAATTTCATTTTTGATTCAGAGAAAACAATCCCCTTTTCTTTGACTCTTTGGAGAAAGATTTTCAAATGCTTTATACGCTCAGGGATGTTATCAGAATGAATTAATAAATCATCAATATATTTTTTAAGGAATTCATCCATTCCTTCAAAAGTCTCATCCATAATCCTCTGGAATGCTGAAGGAGCGTTTATCAAGCCGAATGGCATGATGTTCCATTCATAGTGTCCTTCAGGCACCGAGAATGCAATCTTCCACTTATCTGATTCTTTGATACCAACATGCCAAAATCCAGACTTAAGATCAAACTTGGAAAAGACTTTGGATTTTGATATCTGCGCAAGTATGGTGGAAGGTTTTGGCAATGGATAGGCATCATAATCCAGGATGTTGTTTAGAGGCTTATAGTTTACGACTAGTCTGGGTTTGCCTCTAGCTATCTCTAAATGTCTGTTCACATAAAATGCAAAACATACAATAGGACTCTTACTTTTCTTGATTAGTCCTTTCTTCAACAGATCTTTAATTTCTTCTTTGCACATTTTCATCTATTCAGCATTCATATCCACTGCCTTTGATCTTCTTAATTTTCCACTAAAATCAGATTTTAGTGGAAGCTCAACTTCTTGTTTGTGAATGTGCCAGAAAGCATTTGGGTTATAAGAGCAACACTCTTTGAATTTAGCAGTGAAGTCTGCTATTTTCTTAGCATACTTTCCATTGTCCAAATGCTCTTCTGTCTTAAGAATTTCTCTTTTCATTTCCATTTTGGCCAATAGATTTTCCATTCTTTCAATCCTTTTCAATATATGAAGCAAATTTGGATTAATAAATGGAAAGAAAATTTCTCTGTTATTTAAGCTGACAAAATAACCATACCTTTGGCTGGAACTGTCAAGCTTTGCTCCATGCTTCTCGAAATTCTGGAAGAATGGTGTTCCAAGATACATCGCGCAATCCATGCCCGGAACCACAGGGAAAACTAAGTGAACACCAATCTCTTCTGTCAGGAACACATCTATTTCAACGTCTGATACAGTTGTGATGTCGCCACTCGCTGTTGTGACTCTCGGACAGGCAGTAGGTCTTCTATGATTCACGCTGACAACTGTGTTGCTTACTATGTTAAGACGAGACCAGTATCCATTAGTACTTTCCAGTATTCATACTGGTTTCCAATCTTCACTTTCATCTTGACGCAATACATGACATCTTTGTTCATTATATTGCATCCCATTCTGGTTCTATCAGCTTCATCCTCCTCTTCCTTTTCATGTATATGTTCACATATTGCACTGGCATGAAATGTCCAATTTTCCAATTTTCCTAACATAGGAGTCTGTGAAGAAGAGGCTCCTTGTGCATTCATCAATCTGACATTTAAGTATCTATGGTTTTCTATGCACATTCTTTTATTTTCTTTAACTGTCTTTCTCAGTTCTTTAATTGCTTGGTGAATATTGGGCAATGTTTGCGGCAAGTCTTCACCAAAGTCTTCATTTTTGAACTGTCTGGTTAATGCTTCAACTAAGAACAGAGAGGCAGGAGGAACATACCCTTTGCTTGGACGATTCTTCGAGGTTGATGGTGTCTATTTTAAATGATCCATTAGTAGGGACCTATACATATCTTTGATCTGAGGATCAGTTGCTACCATCATCTGGGTGAAGCAGTTCCTGCTAGTCTCTTCATACATAATCATTCTTCATCATTCTAATTGCATTACATTTGCAAACGTCTGGATCACTGCAATCACAGTGTTTGCATTATGTACAGTGAGGATCTCTGCAAATTTCTTCTTCTAAAGATGAAGAATAGTCAGAATGTACAAAATTTGATTCATTCTCTGATTCAGTATCAGAGGACAACAATTCATCACAGCTACTTGGTAAATCAAAGAAATTAATTTTTCCTTTTTCGTTTCAATAAGGCAATTTCTTTTTTTATTTTTCTTGCTTGTTTTTAGAGCAATGATTCGTTGTGTGCCCTTTTCTCATTGCATTTGTAGCATATGATTTCTTTTCCCTTAGAAAACATTTATGTATGTTTATATGGTTTTTTCTTGAAATGTCTTTTATGTCGGACTCAGGAAGACTGGGAATTCTTTTGTGAATGTTTGTGCTTTCTCCGCCCCTCAGAATTGCCATGCTTTCCGAGATGCCATTGCTTGCATAGGTGATGGTAACCATGCGGCTTTTTGGGATTCGTCGCAGCTCGAGCAATCTTCATTTGTGAGCATAACTCAACAATGATGGCTTTTACAGCATGTCTTATTACTCCAATTTGTAATCACCAATCTTGCCTGGGAGTTTATTTACAATGGCTGAAGATACCCAACGTGGAAGAGAAGCAACAAGAATCTCTTTCCACTTTGGTTCAAGAATCAAATCAGTAGACAAAGTATGTAGTCTATGGAGGAACTCATTGAAGTACTCATCAAAGTGTTGCATATTATGCAACTTCATGGCAAGCAAAGTGACAGTAGTAATTTCATTAGTGATTTGAGGAAAACCAATGAAATTCACTGTAATTCCATATAAAAGCATGCCTATCATATTATTCACTGGAATATGAGTAACAAGGTCCATATAAGTACTTCCATCAGAATTTTGGACCACTGACTGTTCCCATGATGGCAATAGATTCGGCTCTTTCAAAGTTTCTGCTTTGAGCCAAGCATCCAAAGTACCTTCAAAACCACCAATGATCCTTCTAGTGGCATTGATTGGGCCTATATCATCTGCAAGATAGGTTCTGTAACAAACTAACATAGAATGCAAAATTGACATGACTTCTGCTTCTATACAATTATCAATATTCCATGAATAAGTGGAATTTGCAAACCAATCCTTGTGATATTTAGACTTCATCAGATCTCTGCAATCTGGAGCAAGATTCCAAGTAGTATTCCACTTAGATTTGGAAGATGTGGCATTGACTTGAGTATCACCAATTTCATCATTAGTTTGTATGCCAAATTGTTCTTTATCCTGAATAGAGAAGTTGTTTATGCAAGCTCCTAGTTCTATCAACTTTCCACCTCCACACTCTATATTCCAATACTCTCCTTTTGCCAATCCCAACGTTTTTGGAAAAACTCAAAAGGAACAAAAGGAACCTAAAGAAACAACTAGAGGAAGCGTTTGGACCAACCTATCCTTACAAATTGAGGTACAACTAACATAAAATGCACTTGTAGTTAAACCTACAACAATAGGAGCATTTGCTTAAGACCCCCTACACTGTGAGCCATGTGCCTCTTAAATCTTACCCTACCCCTATCAAAGAAGTTGTTTATGCAAGCTCCTAGTTCTACCAACTTTCCACCTCCACACACTACATTCCAATACTCTCCTTTTGCCAATCCCAGCGTTTTTTGAAAAACTCAAAAGGAACAAAAGAAACCTAAAGAAGCAATTAGAGGAAGCGTTTGGACCAACCTGTCCTTACAAATTGAGGTACAACTACATAAAATGCACTTGTAGTTAAACCTACAACAATAGGAGCATTTGCTTAAGACCCCCTACATTGTGAGCCATGTGCCTCTTAAATCTTACCCTACCCCTATCCCTACCCATGTTCCTGCTCATTCCACTTCTAAATGATCTTCAATAACAAGCTTGCAAGTTGATCAAAGAACATTGCAAGCATGAATGCAACCTCTCTGTTGGGCTACCCTCAAAAAGTGGGCAAGGCCTTCTTGTCTACAACTCTAGCAATCTCAAAGGGCCCTAGACCCCAAGGAACCACCAACGGATGGGATATAATATTGGTATTAATCATGGGCTCTCTTTCTTCCCCCTTTTATTACACGTATTTAAATGCATTTGACAATGTTTAAAATTGGAGGATACAATTGAGAAAATTTAAAAAGGGACCAGCTATTGTTATTAACATGCACCAACTACTTAATGATGTTAGCAACTTAAAAGTTATTCAGAGTTCCTGTAGAATATCAATAAATACTTGGGCATGGATTTTAATTGCCATCTACTTTAGAACCACAATCTTGAAAAGGGATTCATTGGTTGAAAGCTTGTTATGATTTTGAAAATAAATGTCAAAAAGATGCACTTCTTAATTATTTTATATGACTATGAAGTTCAAGACTACATCCCCAAAAAACTCTGAATAAAATTGTCATCCTATAACTTTTTCTTCCAAGTAGCTGCTATTTTTTCCATTAAATCAGTCTAATGAGCATCATCAAAGATACAATCCATGATTGTTATTGAAGTAAAAGATATAGTAAAATATAACACTTTTTCTTCCAAGTAGCTGCTATTTTTTCCATTAAATCAGTCTAATGAGCATCATCAAAGATACAATCCATGATTGTTATTGAAGTAAAAGATATAGTAAAATATAACATCAAGAAAGTACATTATCTACACCTCTACAAATTCAGTCATCAACTTATTATGGGGAGAGACAGCCCTGGTACCACAAAGATCATATACACCAAATTGGTGTATAACTTAGACCATAGAACTGTTCCTAAATTGTGTGACACAATAAAATTTGAAAAAACAATTAGCCCTAAACCTAATTAACCATCATTTAATCAAAATACAAAGTAAATCCAGCATAAAAGAATAAAACATCGAACGTCATGCCAAACAGCTTCTTATGCACATGATAGTCCTATACGTCAAAAATTGAATAGACCTATACATTAAAAATTGAATCCTAACTCTAGAAAAATGACAGACTATCGTACATCAACAGCAAAAACCTTCCTACCAGTAGTACTCTACGGATTAGTGAATTAAAAGCTTTCTGGAGAGTTACGAACGGCAAGCTCGAAATTAACAGAGTATAACAAGGCAAACAAGAATTATACACAAATACCGGAACAGTGCCAATATATTCCTTCAGCCAAGGCATCATTTGTTGGTAGAATACATGATACTAAATACTAGGCGCCGTAACACCAGAACTCCCCACGTAGATTAGTAAAATCAATGTGCCTACAGCGTGATTTTCATACATTTTATCATTACATAAATAGGTGTTACGGTACTGCAAACATTTCATTTATTGGAATAATTTATTTTTAACGTAAATTTAATTTAATATTCATACAAGTCATCATCACATAAATAGATCGAGTTGCTATCCTACAAACATTCCATTTAGTTGGAATACTTCTTTTAGGTAGGTGGATTTGATTTAATAGTGATTTTATAGGAAGGTCATGTCCAAAACTATGCACAGATTCCCAGGAAATGGTCCAAAGCCTTTCACTGAGATAGCAACTTGCTTTACCCAGCTGAGGCAGCCTCTATACCTTGCTGCCTCCAAACATTGACTTAAAAGACTCAGCGTAATGAATCCTGAAAAATCTAATCAAAGTTATTAACATCACAACAACCTTAACGGGATTAAAAAAAACACACTATTACTCAATCCTATGTCTATCCTGAAATTACGATCCCTGCAAAAACTAGAATATCGCTTTCTGCAAAAATAGCACCTCCAGCATTAGTTCAGTAATTAACTAGTTAGATGTGTGCTACCTAGCATGCCATAACCCATGTTTTCCTCTTTTAAATACACAAAGATAATTCACAACCAAAACTCCAAGCGCTTAAGGAAACTTGTAATGAAATAACCAAAGTCCCCAACCAGTCCACTAAATGTTCTACAAATCAAAGAAAAACAAGAGTCAAGCTCAACCATCGACAAAGTAAAACTAAACCAGCTAGTATACCAGAAATGTTAGTATAGCTGAAATGTAAAAAATAAAATGCAACATTAATGTAAGAAACCATTGTAAAAAGTGATTCCATACATTTAAAAATAATAATAATAATATTTCTTTCATCTAAGATAAATAATGAATTTCCAATTGCAAAGAAAAAACTGTAAAAAGTGATTCCATAGATTTAAAATAATAATAATCCATTTTAGTCTAAGATAAATATATAAATTACCAATTGAAAAGAAACAATTGTAAAAAGTGATTCCATTGATTTAAATAATAATAATAATAAGCCGTTTTAGAAAAAATCACGTATTTGGATGAAGACTGAAATTCTGTTTGTTGAATTGCACGGCTAGAGTGGAAGTGATAGGATGGCATTATCGTAATCATAAATAAAAATAAAAGTAAAATCTATTGAAAAAGGGAAAGATCCTTTAGCCTAAAGATAAAATATTTAGATGGAGCTCAAAATCCCAATGCTCTATAATTTTACCATTTTGTACATGGCCATAATGGAGGTGACAATCACATTAACTTATATCTTAAACAATTTAATGAAAAATAATATGAAGTACAACCCTCGTGGGCAAGAGCTACTGCTTGTCACAACTAACTACAGTTACATCATTATACTTGGTTCATCGTGCACTTTTGTGGATTTTAAAACCAAATATCTTTGGAACATAGCTCTGCATTGGCCTGGATGGCTTTATGTGTGCATATGTCATCAAAAATAGATGAGGAAATGTGGTTCCGAAATATGCTCCATCGGTATCTGAATCTAATTAAGGAAATTTAGGTGACAGAAAACAAGTCAGTAATGTCTCGAAAAAAGTGAGAAAGCACCTGCCCAACACCTGTCTGACACGAGAATTGTCCAAATAATCGAGCAACGTATTCAAAACGCACATATTAAACTAGGAAAATAGGGAAACATATCTTATGAACATGACCTTATTCAGCAAGAAAATTGAACAGAAAACATAATTTATTGAAGGATACTGCCTTGATACTTCGATCTTGGATAGTAAACATCTTCACACTTTGGACAGTAAATCTTCACTGTGCTTGTCCGGGGAATGTCAGATTGGCCAACTGGGAGACACGGTTGCCCTGAACAGTAAACTCTTGGACATCTTCCAAAATCAGTATTCTTGTACTTCTCTAGCTGTAGAAGAAACATCAAATTGAATATCAGGGTTGAACAATGAATCAGCATAAACTCCTAGACAACATAATATTCACTATGCTTCCAACACTACTGACCATGGCATTCATTCCCTTGCTCGTTAAAATATAACGGACATGGATCAATCCATACAACATTTCTGCAGCCGACTCCACCAACTCATTCTGTTCCTCGGTTAAGATATCATCTGTACATGTATAATGTATACTGTAAGCTTTTCCATAAATATATATACACTGTAGATAAAATCACATCAGCACGCTCAAGATTAAGAATGCCATATTATACATTCATACATTAATGCACAATTTTGGCACGTTTTCATACAACATGCAGGTTTAAAGGGGAATGGATGGGCTATACTCTAAGGTCTGCAAAAAGCAAAATCTACTTTATATTATTTTAATTCCAAGCTAAAGAGAGATCCTATGTGCATTGTGAGAACAACCTGTGAACTTTTTTACACGCAAAAGCACTTGATATGCAAAATGCACAAGTGATTGTGGAAGAATAGACATATGATGGAAGGTGCTTAAACATGCCTCCATTTGCTAGAATGTTGGTTTTACAAGCAAAAGGAAAGCTAAGCAGGACCTGGTTGTTGAAAAAAATTGACCAGTACTCTTGTTACTGTAAGTTATTTTTATAACATAATAGCACCTATGTTTCTTGAGAAAAAGCACCCCGACAAAGTTACCAAGCGAAGGACTGTAGGACATAACAAAGATTGAGCCCACCAAAAGGAATTCAAGTCAAGAAAAGGGAAGCATTTTCCTTGCTCTGTCAGCTACAAATACTTCTAATGATATCCGGTACTTGAATTTCGATGCACTTCAGTATATGACAGAATAAGAATATAGTCTATTCAAAGAGTTGAAAGAAGATGCTAGGGGAAGGAAAAATATTCTTGGCAACGGTGTTTCCCTTCAAGCCGAAGAAATAAGTTAAGTGCCCGTGGGCAATGGTAATGAAAGGCCATTACCAATATTATCTGTCTTTCTTGCATTAAAAATAATATATTCAGTCCATCAGTTTGCCATGAAGAGGCGGAAATAAAAGAAATATTCAATAATAGGTAAGTGTTATGTTGATAATATGTTTCCTGAAAAATAAAAAGGAATTATTATGAAGTCGTTCTCAAAGACATAACGCCTCAAAGACATAACAGAGAATGGCATGCATAGGATTTTCACCAAAATTGAAGATAATAATGTGCACATGTTGCACAAAATACAACACAACATTGTCTAGTAGGTAAAATGTGAGGATTTCACAGAACGATGACACATACAACCAGTAGGCTAGCCTTTTTGAAATATAAATGCATAGGAGCTCTGCAACTCATCATCGTTGTAATTGGGAGCCGTGCTCCACATTAATTATTTAAAAATAAAATAAAATTGTATACAAAATTTCTTTCATTGTTGCGCTGGTGACTTAGACCATGGCAAAATGCAATACCAAATGAACTAAAATACACCTTAAATAATATCCAACAGGCAAACCAGACATCACGATACAGTCAATGATATATGTATCACTTGTCTTGTTTGAAAAACACCATGCAACCACTTCAACTACATTATACAAGTACACCAGATCCTGAAACCTCAACACTGTAAAGAACTGTGGGCCAAACAAGACTATTCCAAAAACATTCTCTCAAGAAGGGCCAAGAACCCATAACCCTTATTGATTCAACATTGAAGTGCATGCTGCAAACTAAAGCGAGTATTGATGATGATTGCTCGAACATGTGCTTCTGAATAGACTAGGTGTCAAGCATGCAAAAGATGTCCAAAAGCCTCTTTAGGTACTTGCTCATGTTAAAAAAATGACTTTTATGATCTCTTTCCAAAGTCTAACTTAGGAAAAGCACATTGATTCATCTATTAATTAATGTTAGCTATTGGGCTAACCATTGAGGCTTATATGAGGGTCAGGATCTAATCCTAGTCATCCATCACTTAGGAGATCTAAGGGTTGAGATCTAGCTCAAACAGAAATTATATGAACAAAAAAACACGGCCTAAGGGAGAGATGGGGAACAAATCAATTTTATTGGGAGAGCAAATTTCTCAAGAAGAGTGAGAGACTCAAGACAAAAGAGAGGGAAAAAAGGTGTGCAACAAGGAGATTCTAGTGAGAAGAATTCGAAAAGGCTGAGATCTTAGAAAGAGTAGACCAAGACTTCCAGCTGGAGGCTTGCACAAGGGGGTCATACGGCCTAGGAGGAAAGTGACTTTCTTCCAATGTGCAAGGGGTCGTACAAGGCTAGGAGAAAGGAGGCCGGTTTACAAGTAGCAGAAGATGAGTTCCACGGGCCAAAATTTCCAAATCGGATTTTCCAGGAGGTCGAAGTTTCCTCATAGACAAAAATTTAAAGTTTTATTTTGTTGCTTTTCAATGTATTCTATGAGGGCCATTTTCCCTGTTATGAGAGCCCTTAATTTCCTAAGTAATAAAAGGTGGAGGATAATTTAGTGTGTGAAAAAATTCTTGTGTTTGTCACTGATTTTCTATTTAATTTCCGCTGCAAATTATTTAAGTTAAAATACCAATGTACTTTAATTTACTGGGCATAAAATAAATTTTCCATGAATTGGTCCTGGAAAATTTAACAGCAAGGACATTGAATAAGACCCAGAAAAGTATGTGGGCTAGTGATCTTGATCTCCTCTCCTTTGAAAAAGAAGTTAAAGATCATGACCTATCAGAACCGGACTGGTCATTGAACCGGTAGACACCCCCAGACCGGGAACTGGTCAGAACCATACAGAAACGGGTAAAAAAACCAGACCAAAAAACTGATCAACCAAAAACACATAATATTCAAATTTTCAAAGAAAAACAAATATATTCATGTGCATCTATATGAATCCAAACCATTTATACACAAATAAGCAGAAGTTCTCATTTATATAGCATGTAAGGGTGGACATAACCAAAATAGCACTGAGTGCAATCCATCTCTAAACCGAAAATACATAGCTCCACATGGCCTCTAGCATCGAAGAATAAAAATTAGAGTAAAAAAATATAAACAACCAAAAAAATATATATATATATGCTACAACAAATACCTACATATCATCAAAATCATTGTCTATATTGCAATCTTTGTCCTCAATATCACCCTCTAAGCATTAAAATAAGATAGAAAAACCATAGCATATCAAGTTAAGATTTCGTTTCAGTGATGGGTATTTTTTTTAGTAGGCTCATGATAGAAGAGTTCAAAAACCAATGGCACTAACATCAAGGTACATAGTGGGCTTGGTGCTCTTATTTAAATACTAGTTCCATACATGAGAAAATCCAATGTAGCCTCGCAATCCCCCCAATCCTGAAATCCTATAAAACTGTAAGTCTGTTGGATTTTGAGTAAGATCTAAAATTCTACTTTCTCAATATGAAATCCAATGAGGTCAAAACCACTCTCAAACATCCCAAGTCATTTCATGGTAATGTTAAAAATTTAAGTAAAAGGATGAAAATGAAAAATAAAGGAGAATGTCACTTTTACTTAAAATGGCATTCTCCTTTATCTTTCATTTTCATCATTTTACTTGAATTTTTAACATTACCATGAAATGAATAGCATTAGTAGGTCCATATGCTTGAATATTAGGCACCTATTGTGGGATAGTGCCCACCTAAGACAAATATTAAAATAAAAAAGCAAAACAGGCCCCACTTGTTGCATTCTACGTGGCTTTAAAGTACCGAACCGGACAAAAACAGTTCAAGTCACCCGTTCAAAATTGTTTTTGCCTCAAAATGGTCAGAACAGTCTGAACCAGTCAGTCAGGTTCATTCCTTAAACATTGCTTAGATTGACTATCAATTGATGAAGATCACAAAAAAGGGCCAGAGCATCCACCTGTCTTTGCAATCCATTAGGAGATGAAGCTAGAAGGATCACACCATCCGCAAACAAGAAAGACACATTGTAGATCCCAATAGTGTGAAGGACAAGGGGCTACCTTGTTTTACCGCAATAGTACTTCAAATAAAATTTGATAACTTATGTGCTATGCATAGACAACCATATGATACAAGGTTGCTAAAAAGGTCTTTGAGATGCCAATGTCTCTGAATTTTTGGAATAAAGTCTTCCCTCGGACGAAAGCAAAAACTTGCTGAACATTTATAAAGCAACAGAGAACTTTCTGAGAGCAATGTCGAGTTTCCTCAATGATGGCCATGTTACTACTCAAATTCTGCATTAAAGTGGTGAAAGCTATAAACCAATGTTTTAAGAACCGGCCGGGTCAACACCAACCTGGCCGAGTTGGTCCGGGTCATTGGCCTGGGCCTTGAAACGGTGCTCAACCCGGTTCGGCCGGCCGAGTCAGCAATGACTCGGCCGAAACGGCCGGGTCCGCATAAAAACGGCCAAGTAGCTGGGCGGGTAACTCCGGACGCAAACAGAAAAATTTTACTTGTTTTTTGTGGATTTCAAATTGGTTTTAGGGTTGGTTTGGACTCCAAACAGTAATGTAATAATGCCAATAGATCTTTGGGGCCCATATCCCCCTCCCAAAACCTATTTAACTCACCCAAGAGCTCTCATTCTCTCACAGCAATCTTATGCATTTGAGTGAGAGTCTTCTTTGAGAGTTAGTGAGCAGTTCTTGAGCTTGTTTTGGAGCAGCA
>APFE030823220.1:137010-209559 GCA_000404065.3 Pinus taeda | reverse complement strand
TTAAATGATCTAGTTTATGTCCAATACAACCTTCGGCTCAGACGAAACCATTTGCTGAACAAAAGACCTTATTCAGATCCCATTGTGTTGGAAGACATTGATCCAACGTCAGATTGGGTAGTGGAGAGTTGTCCAGCATAGTTTGATCCTGATGAGGATCTTGGTTTAGATTTAGAATTGGAGACATCAGCTGAAGTTGAACATGTTCAGTTGAATGCAGATCCACCAGCCTCAGTCTCACAGCCAGCAAGGACTCCAGTTGTAGGTGCTTCCTCTTCTCAGCCTGAGCCACGACAGAAGCGCAGCCGCATAGCTAGTCTATCTCAGCGTGCATCTACTGCAGTTGCACAGCCTGCTAGTGGTACCACTTCTACAGTTGTAGTTGGAGATGATGATGATGAGGAGGAGCCATGGGCAGGGGGCTCTCACTCTGATGATGATGATGATCCAGAGATTGATCGACATTATCTTGGCTCCTCTAGCAGTAGCTACTAGCCAATAGTACTTTTGTTGTAGACTTGTAGTCTTGTAGAGGCCATTTCTAGCCTCCTTGGTTATGTGTTTTTTGTTTTGAGTCTTTGATCATGTATGACAGTTGACTATGTATTGCCATTGGGTACCATTTTGATATAATGGATTGGTTCATGAGCCTAATTTGATCATATGTTGTCTTCCATCTATATTATAATGTTGTGTGTTTGGAAACATGAATGAAAATCTTTTAAATTATGTTTAAAATCTTCAAAATTATGTTTTTTTATAAAAAAACTAAATATTTAATGTATTTTTACAACGACCGAGTCATTGAAAACGAGTCGGCCGAGTCATTACCGTTTCGGAGTCGGAGTCATTGCTCGGTCGAGTCGGAGTCTTAAAACATTGCTATAGACCAATGGGGCAAGGTGATATCACAAGAAACTCTGGTGACTGATGTCAAGTTTCCTCAACGATGGCCATGTTACTACTCAAATTGTGTATTAAAGTCGTGAAAGATCCAAACCAATGGGGCAAGGTGATATCACAAGTAACCCTGGTGACTGAAATGGTTTTTAACCAAAAAAAGGACATAATGGTGATTGAAGAATGTGAACATCAATGCCAACATTCAAATGTGGTATGTGAGGTTACAATCAAAACCCTCTCCTTGTCAACTCTTCCTTTATGATTCGATGGGTGATGAGTTGGGTGTAAAACCATCCCACTCAAACCAATATAAACTAACCTACAAGGAAATTGGTTTCACTAAAAGGACTTATTCATTCAAAATGTCTCAACCACTATACCAACAGTGCCACCAATATTCCACAATAAGGTTGAATATCCCCCCCCCCCCCCCCTTAGAGGGCTTGTCCAACACAATAGTATGTCTTCTTAATGGAAACCAAGGGTGAGTTTAAGACCCTAGAGCCTTGACCTTCCCTTCCAAGTGACCACTTGTCCCTCAAATGGATCAACAGAGCAATTTTGGGATCACAAAACTATACCTACAAATGAATATTTTAAGCTAATTTATAGGCAAAAGCTAAGAAGGAAAGGAATAGAAGAATCAACCCAGCATACCAATATACTATGAAAATTTTCATTGTCCCTCTATTTATAATGAGGCAGCATTAACTCCTTTACAAAAAAAGGATACTATTTGTATAAGAACTTAGTCTAAAAAGACTAAGACTAATCTAACATACAATAAAAAATAAATAAATAAATAAAAATTGAAATTGAAAGAAAAGAAACAAAAAAATGGTAGACAAATCCACATGTACAATGACAATAATAATAGCCCCACAACCTTCAAAAAATAAGGCAGCAAGTACCTCTATTTATAATGAGGCAGCGTTAACTCCTTTACAAAAAAAGGATACTATTTGTATAAGAACTTAGTCTAAAAAGACTAAGACTAATCTAACATACAATAAAAAATAAATTAATTATTTAAAATTAAAATTAAAAGAAAAGAAACAAAAATATGGTAGACAAATCCACATGTACAATGACAATAATAGTAGCCCCACAACCTTCAAAAAATATTTTTTTTTAATTTAACATAACCCTCTTTGACTTTGACAAAATCAACATGCATTGTGATGATGGTTAGCTAGATATGGTCCATGACGATATGCTTTTGGCTTGGCTATGATAGCATGGAATGACCCCACTACTCAATATGCAAGTTTCAACCCACTTTCAACTTATACAAGTGACAAAAAAGACCCTACAACCACCTTTTACTCAACGACTAACTTACTAAGTCGATGTGGCTGTGTGGCCCAACTCAAAAATTTTACAATTCCACCTCCTCCACCCTAGCCTCTAATTCCAATTTCTTCCCAGCTACTTTAGCTATCCAGGGTTACAAAATTTCCAACATGCCCTATTGATTATTATGTGGATCAATTCCTCCTCTTCTTCAATTTGCAATACATCTACTTCTTTGACAAGTTTATTCCATGTCTACTCAAGATTGTGTTGCAAACAAGAGTGGAAAGTTGATTTATTGTCCTTATTAATGAATTCGTACAATGCAACATCTCAATAATTCCACAAGGATTTCCATCAAGGTTTTGTTGGTTAAGTTTCCTTAGTTGCAAGCATTCAACATCTTGAATCTTTTCATCCATGAATTGAATCCTTCTTGTGGCCTTTGAAAAGAAAACTATGCCATGCAGACTTGCAACCTTTCCAACAAATATTTGAGGATTTATTGTTGTGGGTCCTTTCCAACATAGTCTACCTTGATTTGAACTAGAGGAATATCTTTAGCTTCAGATGACTAACTTCCTTTCTTTCAACCAATTTAATCATACCTTTTTCCACTTTATCTAGATATTCCAAAACATCTTTTTGATCATTGGGATCTAAATAAGGTTCATTCTTCAATACAACCTCTTTATATTTGAAAGGTCTCACTTATTGCAAAGGGAATTTTGTTGGTCAGTATTAGCTCCCCTTTATCTCCAAAAGAAGCACATGTTTGGGCTTTGCTTCACCATCAATCAGAGATATTGCAATTGAAGAGCTCAGTTGTGTTAAATGAAAAGCCGTTCCAGGAACTTCTTGTGGATCTATCGAGAATTCATGTTCATGTCCCCAAATCACAAGATCTAAAAACCATGGAAGGAATTGCTCATTAATGGCATTTTTTATATTGATTTAGACCATGCTTTGATGAAGAACCAAATTATTGAACCTATTTAACATGGGGCATCCTTCCTAAGGTTTAGGGCACATCCATAAAACATCATGGGGTGTCTCGAACATGTAGTTAAGCCACTCATCACGTATATTTCCCAAACCATAAAGAGCCCCAAATGTAACTTCATTTTTTATAGGTATGGGAATAAAGAGTAATCTGACCAAACCCAAAACCTTAAAGCACCACTTTTCCAAATAGTTCACAAGATTACATGTAGAAAGGATGTTAGTTGCAAAAAGATTATAGCAAAACAGAGTTTGTTATCAACCAATTCATCATTAAACAATTCCAACTCCTACTCCCCCCACGTATTGCCTTGAGGCCTACCTCTTGCCATGAGAATTTGGTCCCTCCAATCTTAGATTCCAATTGTCTGTAGAGTTCACCTACCTGTAGCATTTTTCTAGTTTTAAAAAATGGTGTTGTACATGTAGAACTAGACATATGAAGCATACTATGATTAAAATAGTCTTCCTATAAACCTATTTTTGTTTTGGAAGTATCTATTAAATAGTCTCCATGATATGATTGATGAAAAGTACGTACAAACTTTCTTGCTTACTATAAACACCTGTAAACTAGCAAACCCTCAAACTTCAACATTGAAGGAGTCAATCCAATCACCAATTTCTACAATAGGTTGGGTTGCTCTTCAAATGTTATATTATCTTTTATGCCTCATAATTGCCCTACTCAACTAACACAAGCATACCCTTTTGCACGGGTCATGGTTATCATAATTAATGAATCAACACTTCCAAAGTTTCAATCAATTCCTGCTTGTCAATTGCATGATCAATGAGAATTATAATTGGCACAATAGCATGCCCTATAGTAGAGACATAGCATGGGACCAAAAGTAGTTATAATATGCTTATGTCTGTTCCAACTTCACTTGAGAAAGTACAACATATTTTTGAAACATTCATTCACATCAACATCTCCACAATTCAAGAGCTTCACCCTATTACAAAATATGATTTTGGAGCTTGCCTTGTTATTCAAAAAGGCCCTTTGAAAGTGAAAAATTTTCTATAGGTATCTCTATTAAAAGCAGGGGTAGCAATTGACTTCAGCTGTGAGACACATTCTCCACATGGGAGAATGTGAGGACCCAAAAATGTCAACATTGTAGATGAGCATCGACCAAAAGTAAAACAAAATGTTGCAACTATTGTCCAAATGGAATTTTATTCATCTACCCCTAATGTAACTTACTTTGAAGTGGCATTTTTCAGCAAAATCAAAAATCTATTGCAACCACCTCAAGATGGCATCAATCCATTGCCTTTTTCATCGATGCTTGATTATCATATAGAACAAAGGCACTACAAATCAGATGCTTATTTGTATGAATCTTTGTGACCAGCAAACTGAAAATGTATCTGAGCACCTGTGTAATAGCCATGTCTTCCAATGGACATACAAATAGAAAGTAGTTGCTACAAGATTTGTCAATACACCCCTGCAATAAGTTGACATAAATGTTGTCCATATCTAAAAATTCCATCAAATCAACATAATCATCAATTTGCTCTCCTTTATTTGACTTTAAATCAATTGTCCCTTTACCTTGCATATGGCTCATAAAGAGAGGTCTGGAGATTTCTAATGCAAGCATTGAAATTCCCCAATAGGATGGCCTTTCCAATTGATATATAGTGTGTAATGTTGGCTTACGAATCTAGGTAGGGATTTCCATTTGAATCATTATGAATACTAAACTAAGATGATGTTGGAGGGAAGCAACATACCACTCTGTACATGTCTAGCCAATGGAGATAACCCATGAATATGAATCTACATCAACCAATGCAGCTCATCTGAAGACACCATAGAAACCATCCCCTAAAGTGAGTCCCTAGTTAAACCTGCAAAACCACCTAACCTTCAGACACCTATTGAAACTGTCATGGTGGTTATCCTCAACCCCTAGTCTAGTATGACATGCTTTGAGGCCTTTGCTTCTCTTGTCCAAGAGGGGCGCAACTAGGAGTCATTGATTAAGGTTGCATGTCCATGGTAATCCATACTTGTCACTTTTCATCTTTCCCTTGTTTCATGTTCCATCTTTGACTTGTTTGCTATCCGTCACCAATATGAATTCCTTGTTTTGCTCATTCTTGAGTAGGGGGATTGAAAAATTTGTGCCAAGAGGTTGCAAATAGAAGCATGAGATATGATTATAAAATGCAAATAAATGGTTGGGATATAATAAAGTGAGGAAACAAATGCCTAGCTCAAGCTCTACCCCACTCATTAGCCCTCAGCCAATTCGGCCCAATACATGAACAATGAAAATGAAAGGAACTTTGATATCACAACCCTGATGAACAATAAATCATTTCTTCTTGAAGGGGTAAATAATGCATGAATGAAAGCTTTTGAGCCATTGCTTATCAAAGGCTGAAGGTTGTATATAGTCACTTAAAGTTATATAAAGAGACCAAGTGTACATTAAAGTACACGCGAGAATGGATTAATTGAATGGAGTTCACATTCGAGGGTATCTTGACTATAAATTCTTGATTTGCAGTAGTATGTGTTTGATTTGATTTGTTGTGGATTGTAAAAAGCACAATAATTTCCTTCAATCTAGACAATCAAAGGCAAAGCAACCTATATTGAGATACAAATCACACTAGTAGTTTTTCATTCACAAATTACCTCTTAGCCTCAATACAAGACAGTGTCAACAAGATCAATATGTAATCCATCTACATCAATAATCTATCCCAAGTTAGGAACCAAGTTCATGCTAAACAAGCTTCGCTTGTTATTTAACTAGAGATTCTACTTCTTTAACTTCAACATTTCATTGACATGTTGAAAATGCTCTTTCCATCCTTTGAGATATGGTACAAAGTTACCAATTGAACAATCATAAGGAATTCAAGTATGGTCACACCACCTTAGAAATCAAACTCTAGAATTTTGTTCAAACATTACTCAAGTACAACTTAAGCACCCTTATAAATCAATCTCTAAGGTCTCAATGATAAATTGTTGTGGCAAAATGGCATCACAAAGGCAGTCATATAGCCCTTGATAAACCTTGAACGTACATGGTTGATCCACGTAATTGATTTGTCAAATATTCACAATATCATACAAGTACTTGATCGTCAACTCTTAGCACTATATAACATATGCACAATTATATAGTAAGTACTTCTTGAACAGCGAGATGAGCTAACCAAGTAGAGTAGCTTGGTCAAATAAAATCACTTTTAATCAACCTTTATAGTTACTACTCTCTAAATATGAAACTCAAGTATCTACCTATATTTGGCCAAGTTACATTCTATTATGAAACTACATTATGTGTAAAATTTGAATATTGTTACTAAAGGTATGCCTTGCTTATTTTGTAAAGAGTTTGTCATAATGTTGCGAGGGAGCACCCCCCCCCCCACGATCCCACTCCCAATCCGCGTTCCGGGAGGGAGTGACTCGAGAGCGTGCTCCCCTAAAAAAAATTGTGCTCTCTGTCTCTTTCTGAAGCGAAGCAAGGAGCGTCACTCCGAGAGCGATTTTTATAACCTGGGAGCGGTCAAGGAGCGAACGCTCCCAACCGCTCCTGAATCGACGTGAGCAACCGACAGGAGCAAAACGCGCGGGAAAGAAACAAAGAACTATTTAAAGAAAAGAACATAATATAAGAAACATTAAAACAATTAACAACCAAAGAATTAAACAACAACAACAACATACATATATATACATATATATATATATATAACAAAAAAAAATTGTGGAAAATTTGTGACGAAGGGAGGGAGAGAGGGTTAAATAGACCCTCCCTCATTTTATTTCATCATTGTGAGAGTGAGAGTGAGATTGTGATTGAGAGAGGGAGAGAGTGAGGAGCAAAGAGAGAGTGAGGAGCAAGGAGAGAGCAAGAGAGAGTGAGGAGCAAGGAGAGAGCAAGAGAGAGTGAGGAGCAAGAAGCAAGAGAGTGAGAGAGCAAGAGAGAGCAAGGAGCAAGGGGAGATTGAAGAGCTTGCAAGGGGAGATTGGACACCAAAGAAGTAGGCTCTACAATATTGAATAGTGTCTAGCAAATTTTTTTTAATGTTTATTCCTAAAAAAATAAACAAGTTTTTCTCTATTTCCCATTCCCATTCCCACTCCATTTTTTTTAAATTTTGCAGATTCAAAACTTCAAATTTCAAACATCATGTTTATATTTCTTGGCATTTTCTTCTTCTTGGTTCCTTTTTTGGTTATCATGGTGCTGGAGAGTAGAAAAAGGAGGGTTAAAATTGAAAATGAAGGGGGCGATGAAGAAGGGGGACATAGTGGATTTGATGAAAACCCCGGTGAGGAGGAGCTGGAGGAGAGTGAACATGAGTCAACTCAAAAAACTAAACAAGACCAAACCCCATTGTGGAAATATGTTAACAAGCTTGAAGCAGGGAAAGGGGGTGGAACCACTAAATTTCATTGCCCCCATTGCAACAATAATTACACAAGTTCATACACCCGTTCCAGAAAACACCTCTACGGAAAGATGCCATGGTATGGAGATAAACAAATAGTAATAAGGACTTGTACAGGTGTGTCAACAATAGATAGAGCCAAATACATAAGGGAAGAGGAGGAAGCCCAATACAATTCTAAAAAATCGAAGGGTTTCTTTGAACCAAGCTCACAATCACATGCACAATGAACACCTTCAACATCCTCCCAAGGCAATGGATATGGAGGCACGAGGTCACCAGGTTTAAGGCGTAGAACCATATCATATGTCCTTGATGAAGGAGGTAGGAATAATGTGGATTCAAAAGTTTACAGGTTTCTCTATGCATGTGGGATACCATTCAATGTTCTTCGCTCACCTTATTGGCACAAAATGGTTTCTGCCATAAATGATGCCCCTAAAGGATACAAGAGCCCTGGGTATGACAAAGCAAGAACCGTTGGACTTAATCATGAAAAAGCAAAAATATCACATTCTTTGAATAGAATGACAAGTTCTTGGACTAACCATGGGGGGTCCATTGTATCTAATGGATGCACAAATGTAAAAGGCAAGCCATTGATAAATGTTCTTGTTGTGTCTGTTAGTGGTGCCATCTTTCTTTCAGCATATGATTACTCAGACAAGTTCAAGACCGCCATCAACATTGCAGAACCATTACTTGAAACAATTGACTGTATTCAGCCATACAATGTCATCCAAGTCATCACTGATAATGCTCCTAATTGTAAGGCAGTGGGAGCAATTATTGAGGATAAATACCCCAACATATTTTGGTCTGGGTGTTTGGTTCACACAATGAACCTTTTGATGCATGATATTTTAAGAACAAAAAACGAACAATACAAATGGATTGGTGATTTGTACAAGAAAGGCAAACAAACGATAAAATTTATTACAAATCATAGCAATACCCATGGCCTTTTCCACAGTCACTCAAGATTGGAGTTGTTGAAGATTGCGAGGACTAGATTTGGTAGCTATTACCCCACCTTCAAGCGACTTTTGAAGGTAAGAGATTCATTGGCAAGCATGGTATCAAGTCCACAATGGCATGTATTAAAGGAAAGGGCTACAAATGCAACTGACAGGCAAGGTTTTGAACAGGTGGAGGCCGCTCTTGATGGTATGTTTTGGGCACGTGTGAGGCAAGTATTGGATTTCACCAAGCCCATTTATCACATGATTCGGTTTGCAGATACAGATAAACCAATGATTGGCGAGGTGTATGGCCAAATGGATACCATGTTGGGGCAAATAAAAGATATTGTTCATAACAATGATCCCAACTTGTACAAATTGATTCACGATTGTGTGTATATACGGTGGGATAAACTTAATGTTCCACTACATTGCTTGACGTATATCCTTACGCCAAAATACTACTCTACATCTTGGTTGGGCCAACCTGCACCAGGGGGTGGGTTAGGGCCAAACCCCATATACATGAAGAGCTAAGCCACCTGACACGGGGACTCGGGATTCGTAAGATTTGAGATTTGTAGTTGTTGGATTCGAACACGTTGACCCCTCGGAACAAGATCTTCATCTATAGCATGCATAGTACATACAAAATTCAAATACATGCCAGTGGTCACATAAATCATGATTCATAATTCATAACTGAAAGACAACTTACAACTACAAGATAGTAAGATAAACACACTGACAACTGTAGTTTTCTCATTAAGTCATCAAATCAAAATGTGTTCATATTTTGCTTTGGAACTCCCTCCATCCCAACATCCACATAAGAAAGATCAGATAGTTTCTCAGTGTTTGTCTTAGTGAAATTAAGCCACCTATGTGATGTTTTTGTTTTAAAATTAAAACAAATAACAAAAAACCCTGTTTACCAGCAAGCACATACCAACTTCATAAGATATTTTTGACTCGATAGAAAAGTCCAACTCTTCAGCAGGGCTACAAATGTGTTAACAATTCATAAGCATTGAAAAAAACATTAATGTAAGCATAAGGTAAGGCAAAATCAGGAGAGAGACTCTAGATTATTATTAATCCACTTTCTAGAGATGCTTTTAATTCAAAACAAAAATCTAATTGTAGAGCACAATTACAAATGTGGTACCAGTATATCAAACATTGAAAAGTCTCAATCAAAAAGAAATAAAAAATCCACAACAGAGGAGAAAGCAAACTCCGGATAGAAACTCAGTATACATATTAATTTATATTTTATTCATCCATTTTTTCTAATGATACTGATAAATTTTTCAAGGATAATATCTATAAAACTAAGAGAGAAAATCTTTAACTTTTTTTTAAGGACTCCTCTTTCATTATAAATTAATTAATAAATAAATAAAAATAAAAAATGAACATCTTTATTTTAGAGCTAACTAGAAAAACAAAATTAGTAAATTTAACTTGTCTCTCGTCTATGAACATCTTTATTTTAAATCTGACCAGAAAAAAACAAAATTAGTAAATTTAATTTGTCTCTCTTCTATTCAAATTCTGGAATTTTATGTGAAGAAAATTGTGAACTTGTTAAATTATCTTAAACTTAATTAAAAAGATACATGAATCTTCAACTTAATTAAAAAAAGATACATGAATTGATATAAATGAAAATCAATAAAGTAATATAAAAAAAAAAATCTACATGCCAAAAATACAATAAAGTAATTTATTTTTAATGTTAATTAGTATAAAAGTCCACATGGGGTGGCTCAAGCGGCAAGGGCCGTGGAAATGAAGTCTCACCGAACCGGAAGTCTTGGGTTCAAATCTTGGGCTACCCTTCCCCCGTAGAGGGGTACATAATGGACATGTAAATCGGAGAGTCCCACCCCAGCTTACAAAAAAAAAATGTTAAATAGTATAAAAAAATATTCAACATTTCAAGATCCTAAAATATAAACTTATCTCAAGTTACCAACAATAGTAAAGAGGATATAAAAATCTTTATATAGAAAATTTTTACATCTCAAAACATTTATACACTTTCACAAAATGTTTTTACAACTTAAAAATATTTATACACATTTAGGCTTTTTACCTAAAGATCAAAATGGACCTATTGTAATATTTTCAAGATTTTCAGTAATGACCTAGAGCGAGTGATAAACAAACAATGCAAGCCAAATGATAAACAGTGTGACTGTAATGAGGAAATGCAGCCTTTTCTAACCCGCGAGAGTTCCTTTTCTGCTAAACGAATCCTGGAAATCGGGACACGTAGTCAAAACTCGAGACACGCTGACGAATTTCAGGACAAGTTTGAGATTCGAAGAATCCTGATAAGATTCGACGAATCCTATTTTGGGACACATTTTTTGGACGAATCGTGTTTGACACGCCAGATTCAAACATGTGGTCCCTATATAACGAATCTGGTTACTTAGATGAAGAGGTATCTACGAGATATTTGCAAGCATTAGAAAAGTTGATACCTGACAGGGAGGAATGTGCTAGTGTGCGTCTTGAAATAGGCAGATACTTCAATTGCACTGGTTTGTTTGGTACCTTTCATGCAATGGAAGATAGAGACAAATTTGATGCTCTCACATGGTGGGAATCATATGGCGGCCATGGACTTTTGCCAAAATTGGCAAAAAAAGTTCTCTCACAAGTTGTAAATACTTGTTCTACAGAGAGGTGTTGGAGCACCTACAGCTTCATGCGTAATGTGAAAAGAAACAGACTCAATGAAAATCGGGCAAAAAGCTTGGTTTATGTGCACTACAACTTGTGGTTGTTGAGTCATTACTGTGATTGGGCTTATGAGGATCCAACGTATAAAATTTGGGACAACCACCCAGAGGATGATAATTTGCAGGATGGCGCTATCCATTTTGAAGAACTGGAAGCGAAACTTATAAGAGAGGAAGATAAAGCAACAACCATGCCACCTCTGCCATCCAGTAGCAGTGCTCGAGTTCGAGTCTTATTCCTTTGCTATCGCCGCCTCCATCTACACCCTCACGTGGAGGGCATGTGCCTTCTGGTTCTAGTCGTCAATCTGTGCAGGAGACTCCTAGAAGACCACCACGACCTGCTCATACATTAGACACTTCTCGTGGCAAGGGCCACATGTAGTAGTAGATAATAGATTTGCAGTTTACTTGTCTTTTCTAGTTTCTATTAGTTTTCATAACTATTGAGTCTTGACTCTTTCATATCATAATGATATTTTTTGTAAACAATATATGACTGTGACAATTTAAGTTTGAAGTTTGAATTTGGCAATTATAACTCATTAGTAATGATTATGAATTACAAATATGATGCTTCATGAAAGTTGTTTCATTTCATTTCATAATTCATTTTATAACATTTCATTTCATGTTAGATATTATTTCTTGTAATGGTTAAAGTTTAAACTTCAAACTTAGCTTACAAGTACAACTTTGGTGATCAATGATGATAAATGTTATATATTGAATTTTCAATTTTGAAAGCTTGAAGTTGAAACTTTAAGTTTGATGAATCATGATTCACGAGACTCAATATGTTGTATGTTACTAACTTGTGGATATAGTTGATCAAGATTATAACTTCTAGATGATTGATGTTATATGGTTGATGGTTCAATGATCAATCTATGTTTTTTTTTATGTTTTTTATATCTAATTCATCATTCTACATGTTTTTGTTGACATATATGTATCAAAATATAAAAAAATATATATATTCTATAAAAATCGCTCTGAGATTCGCTCCCAAACCGAGAGCTTTTGAAAATGTCGCTCTCACTCTCGCTCCCAAGTAACATTGGTTTGTCATACTTCTCCAACAATCCACACAATGAATACACTTGGCTAGTTGCCTACACAACTAACTTTTCCACATTAGATGGCCTATCATCCAAATATTTAAATAATAGCAACTACTAGGTATTGTTTCTTCAACGAGTTTATTATGGAGCACCTACTAACCTTAACAAGTGTGTGTTTATTTTGTCGTCACCAAAACTCAATATTTCTCTGATAGAATATAAATTATCAAATATTACATTCAAACATCCACTAGAATCATTTATCACTCTCTAACTTGTCAAATAATTGTGAGACAATTACAAATCGAAATTTGCATTGTGGTGATGAATAATTCTATCTTTCTATAGCCCCGCTAATATATATAGTTTCTATTGTGGCATTATAGGCCATGTTAACCAACTAAGGATTTTATGTGATCAAGATACTTGGTTTCCAAGATCAAAGATTGTTAGAAGCCATTTTGTCTTTACCTCAATAACTACTAATAGCAAATCAACCTTGTCACCTTTATCATTCATTGAAGTTAACCCTCCATAGTAGGCATGAGTTAATCAACATCACTTTGGAAAATTCTATTTTATGGGTGTAAGCCTATATTACACCAATATTTAGACCCTAGGGAAAAGGGGCCAATGTTCATAGGTCATTAGATCTCTCGTCTCTAAAAAAATTAAAGATAAGAAAAACATTGTCCCAAGAATATTAAAATGGTTTTAAATGTATTCAAAAATATTCAAAACAAAATTGATTTTAATAAGTCTAGATTCTACAATAAATTATTAGTTAGAATTCATGAGACATCAATTTAAACTATTAAACTAAGTGAAAAGACACTCTCCTTTTAAGCCATTTGTCATGTGTCCCTATGTCAAACACTTGGACACTCTAAACAATCATGACATCTATCAAACACTCATAAGATAAGTGATCATGCATGTCCGCACTCAAGTCACATATGTCAAAAGACTGGACAAGGGCCAATGTCTTGTACATTAGCATTGGCCAATTACTTTTGAGGTATCAAAACATGGATCTTAATGAACTAACCCTAGAGCTAATCACTTTAAAGGATTATGGTCCTTGAGTGGGATCATCTACCCCATGAGCAAATGTAACCCTTGGACTAGATACATAAGAGGGAGAAGAGCACAATGGCAACGTCTAAGGTGGTCATACTAATGATTTTGATTAAAAAAAAAAAACTAAAAGGATGAGCTATGAGATTCTTCCTCCCCACTCTGTATTTTCTATCGCCATATTTAGTGATATGTTTTAATGACATCAAACAAGAAAACTATAGTTATTGATTCTATACATATGATATGTAGTGTATTCTTGTGTATTCAAATATTGTCATTATATTTTCAAGAAGTTAAAAAACCTTACATCTTTGTCTATATTTTGTTTTTGTCTAATACCTATATCTATCTATCTATTCACATCTTAATCCCCTTATGGTGGCTCTATGTGTCCTATGTCAAATACATGTTGTCATGTCCCAATGTCAAAGTGACTTAGTTATTTAATGACTAGAAGTGGAGTAGCATGATAAAAAATAACTAAAATAACTAAAATAAAAAAATCCAAGTATGTTCTCACTAGTATTAAATGGGAAAGTCTAATGAAACATCAAATACAACGAAGCATCTATACAATTCAATTCATATGGAGTTGTTTGCATAATATAAAAGTCCAAATCATAAAGACATAATTCCATACTATATATAATTAAACTCATATGGAATTGATAAATTGTAAATGATCGTTTTGGATATTAATATTAAATTTAAATAGTAATAAAAGCACGTATAAAAAATAATAAATAATCCATGGGGCATATGCTTAATCCTATTCCTCAAGGTGTTCCACAAACCCTTCAACCTCAACCACTTCACCATGAATACAATGATTACCGTCCTCTAAAACACAAACCCCTCTTTGAAATGAAACCCCTTTCAAAAATTTGAAGCATGGTATCCCAATGTAAAATACCCTTTGGTTCATGAGTTCTCACAAGCTAAAATTGATGATAATTCCTCTCCCAACACTTTCTAATATAAATGTTGCCTCCTAAATCATTAAACACATCCTTACCCACGCCGAGTATAATTGTCCTAGTACCTCTACCTAATACAAGGCGACATCCCCACCACCAATTACAAAGGTTCTCAATTGTGCCCAAAACAAGAACATATCAAATATACCTCAAAGCATCTCCAAGGACCATACTCATGTAAATCAAAGAATATGCATACACTTAATCTCAAATAATGCATTTAATTATTTAAGCAAGGCACCCAACTTCTTAGCATCGACGTCTTTATCAAATAGCACAATTTCCACTTCTACATACACCTGCTATCAACTTCACACAATTGGCATTGATAGTTGGGTTATACATGAATTTACCTAGTAAAATTTACATTAGATGAATTTACCTAATCACTACAAGTTACATTTTCAAAACTATTAAGTGATGTTGTGGTTGTAGTAATGTACACTATTTAGTATTTACATCAAAAGTTAAATTTCTACTATATTAGCATCTACTAGTCCAAAATGTTCTTTTGTGGTTGATGGGCTTTGCTTTCTTTCAGTGAATTTATTTTGGCTAAAGCTAAGGGTACCATTACCCCTGGGCCTCCCGTAGCCCCATAAACAACTACTTGCGTTCAGATTCCACCTCCTTGAAATTTCACCCTTTGCGACAGCGACAGCCATGCTACCGACCTTTTCCCTATGCTCCCAAAGTTGAGGAACCTGCTACACCCTCCAGTTGCAGCCCCAGGTTAGTAATAATGGGGTTTGGTCTTGTAACTGCCTGGCATTGATACTGGCTAGGAAGGTTGGCTAGAGGCTGAAAGACACCCTTGCTCCAGAGACCCTGAGATATATGATCCTGCTATAGCTCCCCCTTAGATAAAGAAGCAAGCAATCGATCTTACAAAAAGAATGTGTTTCTCATTATACACGTCATAAGATAGATAATGATTCACCAAACTTCTATCACTTGCCTTCTTTCTTTACCGCAACCTGGAAAGAGCCATTAAATCAAGCATAGGCATACCCTTAATCTCAAATAATGCATTTAATTATTTAAGCAATGCACCCAACTTCTTAGCATCGACATCTTTATCAAATAGCACAATTAAAACTTCTACATCCACCTGCAATCAACTTCACACAATTGGCATTGATAGTTGGGTTATACTTGAATTTACCTAGTAAACTTTACATTAGATGAATTTACCTAATCACTACAAGATATATTTTCAAAACTATTAGGTGATGTTGTGGTTGTAGTAATGTACACTATTTACGTCAAAAGTTAAATTTCTACTATGCTAGCATTTACTAGTCCAAAATGTTCTTTTGTGGTTGATGGGCTTTGCTTTCTTTCAGTGAATTTATTTTGGCTCATCTACAACTTTTCGCATAAATTCCCTCTTCTCCCTATACGACCTAAAAATAGGATTTTATGGTTATGTTGCCTACAATAGATTCATTTTTTGTCAATACCATTAATCTACTCATCCATGGCGTTCATCATCCAAAAGGTTCCACAAATGCCTTCTAGCAAGTTGTGATATCAAATTTGGCTTCTCCACATGTTTTGTTTTCTATTATTTTGACTTGGAATATAAAATAAATAAAAAGTTTGCTTGTTTCCTTGGGTTATGTATATTTCATAGAGAGACACACCAACCAAACGTTGGAGATTATTTATAGAAATATAAGTTTCACATGAGACAATATTGCAATACTTGACTACATTTATGTAGCTTAAAGGGGCTATTTAACAATCATCTTTGACTTCTTACAGGAACTAACAAATTTATAAAGAAAGAAATCAAAGCTCCTACTTTTCAATTAACTTCTAACTCATACAATTTAAATCAAAGTGTGTAGTTCAACTCTGACACAATTCCTAATACTTGAGAAATTTCCAACTTTGTCACAACTTCAACAAAAGCAAGAGCCTTGGTGCAAACATCAACTCTAACACAAGCACATGCATCAATGTAACCATTTCTATGTATAGCTTAGAGGTTAAATTCACAACTTGCAAAAGCACCAACCAAGAATTTAGGCCAACGCCAACAATAGTAAGACAACAAATCTTATACACTTATCCATGCACAATCTAGGTGCCTAGTTGTTAAAGAGTGCAACTAGGACAAATTCCTCATCTTCGAAGCCCCTCCTTTGATGGCTCTTTTCACATTTGGATTCCCCTTGATGGCATCTCCCTTCACTTGGAAAATTAGAATTTTTGCTCACCTACAAATGCCTCAAAATCAAGCCAACCCCAACTTGCCCCTCTTCAAGTCAGCCTAATGATGAATGGACATGTCTTTTCACCCCTCATCAACCACTATAAATATAACACATGCCCTCCTCATTTTGGCACCTCATCGCACATCACATTCTCTCTCTACTAAGTGGTGTGTACACATCTAAAGCAACAACTCCTTTTTCACACATGCAAGGACCTTCTTGGCCATCTTTGACACTTGTGTTAACTTTCTTCTGCAACAAAGTTTGACCAACGTTGACCAAGGACTTAGGGAGACCATTTGACTATGTTTTGACTTCAAGAAACTCTATTTGGGCAACCGCATCTATTAACACAAATCCCAAGATTTTTTGGGCAAGCTAACCAGTGTTGACCACAAGCCATTAACTTTGGTTGACCAAGTTTTGATCTTTGTTTTAGGCTGACTTTGACGTGTTGAAAGGGCCAAGATCCTTGCTAGTTTGATTGAGTTAATTGGAGGCCATTTGACTATTGTTTGACCATCGTTGACTGGGTTAGCTAGGGCACACTGACTATTGTTGACTATTGCAGAACTCCAAATTACTTTGATCAGATTAGGTCTCACCTAATTGGTTGGTCTACTCCATTAGCAAGTCAATATTTTGACTTTGGATATTATAACAAATTGGATTTTATCTCTCCGTTGAGAAATTGATATTGATTATTAAGAAGGATTGGTTGGGCTTTTCCCTTGTGGGGTTTTTCCCTGGCATTAGCCTAAATATTTGTGTTCCTTGTCTTGGCTTGTCTTCTTGTGCATATTGTTGATAATGTTCTATCTAAAATTACTGTCAATAATGAGCTATTGTTGAAGTTTAATGTGATTGCTATTAGAATCTAAAGTGAAATTGTTACTAGGCTAATAAGATATTGAAATAATTGTTGCAAGCATAGAACATACCATAAATCTTAACATGGTATCAAAGCCAAAGTGAAGGCAAGCCCAAGGAACAAGTAAGCAATCACTTTTGGAATTCTTGCTACTGTTGGGCAAGATTTATTGGGACAAGTCCCCATGGCTTCTACCTCTTACTTCAAGACAGATGAAAAGTTCAATGACAAAACAGACTATCATGTTCGAAAGATGACAATTGATCTAAACTTGGAGGAATATGAAGTATTAGGCTATGTGCAATGGAAAGTGGTGGAGCCTCCTTTAATGCACCTATTGCTGCTAGAACAAAGTCTAAAAAAGGTGAGGTCAAAGCTAAGAAAATCTTAATTGACTCCATTCAAAAGCATTTAGTTGCCTATATTTCTGATCTGGGAATTTCTAAGGAAATGTATGATAAGTCGGTTGGGATGTTCAAAGTCAACAATGCAAATCAAATCCTTCTTCTCAAGAACAAGTTAAAGGATATCACAATGGGCAAAAGGGAGTCTATACAAGCCTATTTCATGAGAATAACTCAAGTGAAGAATGATTTGCTATTTATTTGAGAAGTTACTGCTAACAGGGAACTCACCCTCATTTCTCTTAGAGGTCTTTCAAGGCCATGGGACACATTTGTCTCCACCATTCTCAATAATGACAAGATACATGGCTTTGACGAACTATTGGCTAGATGCACTCAAATAAGAATGATGGAGAGAAATAAGTCCTACAATGCAAATGAACCTGCTACTTTCTCTGCACATGCTAAAAGGAGAAATGGTGTTGGTCCATCTAATTCAAGGACACAGGGTCAAGGATCTAAGAAGGGATACAAAGGAAAAGGCAAAGGAAGATGTTACAATTGCAACAAGTTCAACCACTATGCTAGAGAGTGTCCTAACAAGAAGAATCCTCCAAGGGATAATAATAACAATCAAAGAAACAAAAGGTCTAACAACAACAAAAAAGGAATGCTCATGTTGTCGCTTGAGAAGGAAATAATCAACCTCCCAAGAGGACAAGAAATGCCAAGTATGGTGAAAATAATGTTGTTGAAAAACAAGATGAGTGTTATCTCATTTCTGCTTTGTCTACTACCTCTCCTTCAGACACCTTGGATCATTGGTTAATTGATAATGGAGCCTCAAGGCATTTCACTAGATATAAAGAGGTTCTCCCAAATTTAATTGATAAGAAGACTAATCTAAATATTATTCTTGGAAATAATGCCACCTACCCCATGAAAGGGGTAGGAACTGTTACTCTTCACTTGAACTATGGTCAAACCATATATCTTTAGGAAGTCTTGTATGTGCCCAATTTGAAGAAGAATTCAATGTTTATCTCTACAATGGAAGACAAAGGTTTCAAGGTAGCTTTCATTGATGGAAAGGGCATGGCTTAGGAACTTTAAAAATGCTTTTACTCTTGGGTTCAGGGTTGATGGTCTTTATCAAGTTGGTGAAAGTCCTTTGGGAGCATTGGCAAGTGATACCTCTATTCAATGTGAGCTATGGCACCAAAGATTTGCCCACTTACATTACAAAGCCTTACTTGGTATAAGGAAGATGGTCACAAGAATGGTCAAATTTCGTATGAACCATGAAAATGTCTATCAAGGTTATGCAGTTGAGAAACCTACAAAGGGACCATTCTCTTCTAGTGATAGCAAGACAACTTATATTCTTCAATTGATCCATTCTGACCTATCTAGTGCCTTGCCCGTAACTTCATTAAGAGGATACCCATACCATGCTATATTTGTGGATGACTTCTGCAAAAAATGGATTTATTTCCTGAAGAGGAAGGATGAAGTGTTCAAATGGTTCAAGGCTTTTAAAGCATTGGTGTAGAATCAAACAAGAAAGAAGATTAAGACATTGATAACTGATAATGGAACCGAATATGAATCTAATGAATTCAATGACTTTTGTAGAGAAGCAAGCATTAAGGGGGGGACAATCATTATGTATGCTCCAAAGAAAAATGGAGTTGCTGAAAGAAAGAATCTAACTATTATGGAAGCCACTCGTGCCATGATCTCTGATCAAGGTCTACCAAAGTTTTTGTGGGGAGAAGTTGCTAACATTGTTGTATATGTTCAAAATAGGAGCCTTCATCAAGCCCTAGATTTCAAGACACTTAAAGAAGTTTACGCTAGTAAGAAACCTGATGTTTCTCATTCTAAAATATTTAGATGTCCTATGTATTTTCATGATCCTGAAGAGAAAAGGAACAAGTTGGAAGCTTCTGGGAAGAAAGGTGTTCTCTTTGGATACAATGAAAATTCAAAGGCATTTAGAATTTATGTACCTGGTCATAAAGACGTAGAAGTAAGTAGAGATGTTACTTTTGATGAAGACACTTCCCTTGGGAAAGCCAAAGATCTCCCCATCTCAAGGAAGGATGATGATGTTGTTGAAAAAATAAGAAAAACATCTGATGGATGAGCCTATGCCCGATGTTGATGGCTCAATGGATCCTCTTTATCCACCTCCTTGTGGTCCCTCTACCTCAAAGAAAAGACCATTATGGCTCTGGGATACTCTTCAAGATGTTAAAAAGCATTTTGCCCCTAGAGGGACATTTCGATAAAGTAAAAAACCTAACAAATATCAAGGCTACTTAGCTACCATGAGTACTAAGATTCAAACCAAACCTTACACTTTCAAGGAATTTGTAAAGCACTAGGTATGGAAAGTTGTAGTGGCTCAGGCATATGAGTCAATCACAAAGAATGATGTTTGGGAAGTGGTGCTTAGACCCAAGAACAAGTCCATGGTCACATCAAAATGGATCTACAAAATTAAACATGGAGTTGATGGAAGTGTTGAAAAATATAACACAAGGTTTGTAGTTCGAGGTTTCTCTCAAAAGGAAGGAATTGACTATGATGAAATATTTGCACTAATGGCACAATATATCACTATTGGATCAATAATTGCTCTTGTTGCCAATCAAGGATGGAGCCTACATCAAATGGACATCAAAACTACATTTTTGCATGGTTCACTTATGGAGGAAATCTACTTGGAAAAACCTCAGGGGTTTGAACTGCAAGATAGAAAGACACATGTGTGCAGGTTCAATAAAGCCCTTTATGGGTTAAAACAAGCCCCCTAGGGCTTGATCTGAGAGGATTGATAGCTATCTTATGAAGTTGGGATTTACAAGAAACTATGTTGATCCAAACTTATACTTCAAGGTTGAAAAGGACATGCCACTTATTTTGGTCTTGTAAGTCAATGGTTTATTTAGGACTAGTGACCCTCTCATTTATCAATGCAAGGAGTTGACTTCTGAATTTGAGATGAAGGACTTGAGACTAATGCAATACTTCCTAGGCTTGGAGTTTTGGCAAAAACCAAGCAAGATTTTCCTTTCTCAATGGAAATACATTGTGAAGTTGTTAAAAAGATGTGGTACGGTGGAATGCAAGTTTGTGTCTACTTTGATGGAACTAAATTTCAAGAAGCTATGAGAAAGTATTGTTGGTCCAAGATTGGTAAATTCTTTTTAATATGAACTTATGGGGGGCATGATGTTCTTGGTGAACACCCAACCGAACATATGCTTTGCTATCAATACTTTAAGTCAATTTAGGGTTGAGCCTCATCATGTACGTTGGGTTGTTGCAAAGAATCTTCTAAGATATCTTCGTGGCACTATCAACTATGGACTGAGATATACTGCCAAGAAATTGAGACTACATAGATATTATGATAGTGGTGGATAGAAAAAGCACATCTCGATGTTGTTTTTCTTTGGGATCTGCTACATTTTAATGTATGAATCGAAAACAAAACTTTATTGCGCTAAGCACCACAGAGACTTAATATATTATAGCTAGCATGGCCTATTGTGAAGCTATTTGGTTAAGGAAGCTCTTCAGTGAGCTATTTGAGCATGTGTCGGATACCACCATCATTTATTGTGATAATCAAAGTGGGATTCATCACACTGGGAAACCCATGTTCCACGATCAATCCAAACAAATTGGTATCAAGCACCATTTTATTTGGGATATGGTACAGCGAGAAGCAATAAGGCTCCATCACATCAAGACAGATGAACAAGTTGTTGACATCCTCACAAATCCTTTAAAAAACACCAAATTCTTAATCTTCAAAGAGAGAAGAGAGACTTGGAGTTAAAGCCCTCTCATGAGGATCTCGCTTGAGTTAGACATTGAGCTTTGGGAGGCTCTTAAGGGGCCTGGGGTACTTCTTAGAGATATATGAGCACAATGTGAGTGGTTCACCTTCCCCTGTGAAGTATATACCCCAACACAATTGAGCACAAGGTGAGTGGTTCACCGTCCCCTATGGAGGAGACTATTTAAGCATAAGGTGAGTGGTTCATCTTCCCTTATGGAGTACATTATATGAAGACAAGGTGAGTGGCCCACCTTCCCCTGTGGATGCCCTAAAGTACATCCTACACTTGAAGTTTGGGACCTCTTGGGAAGTACCTCACATTTGGCCAATGAGTTGGGAAAAGAGGTTAGGGTTAATTAGTACTATTGATGGACGCATCAAGTACTATTGTATTCTCTATGACTAGGATGCATGATGTTCAAGGCTTCTTCTACCCTAGACATGAGAACTTGCATGTGTCATCTAGGTGAGGGTGGCAATGTCTTATGACCCACCCTCTTACAATCCTTTATTATTGATCTATAATATCAATCCTCGGCAAAGACAAGTCAAGTTGCAAAGATGGTACATGATGACATAATTGTGGACAGACATGGTTAGTTGGAATTAATCCCTAGTTGAGCGGTAGTGTTAAAGAGTGCAACTAAGGCTAATTCCCCATCCTAGAAGCCCCTCCTTTGATGGCTCTTTTCACATTTGGATTCCCCTTGATGGCATCTCCCTTCACTTGGAAAATTAGAATTTTTGCATGCCTCAAAATCAAATCAACCCCAAGTTGCCCCTCTTAAAGTTAGCCTAGTGATGAATCGACATGTCTTTTCACCCCTCATGACCCACTATAAATATATCTTATATCCTCATTTTGGCACCTCATCACGCATCACATTCTCTCTCTTTTAATTGGTTCATACACATCTTGAGGCAACAACTCCTTTTCCACATGTGCAAGGACCTCCTTGGGCATCTTTGACTTCCACAGACTTTATTCTGCAATAAAGTTTGACCAACATTGACCAAGGACTGAGGGAGCCCATTTGATTGTGTTTTGACTTGGAGAAACTCTATTTGGGCAAGCCACATCTTCTAGCACAAATTCCTAGGTTTTCTAGGCAAGTTGACCAATGTTGACCATAAGCAAACCACAAACTTTAATTGCACGGCATTGACTTTGGCTAATCGAGTTTTGATCTCTATTTTGGGCTGAATTTGACCTATTGAAGAGCCCAAGTTCATCGGTGGTTTGACCAAGATGATTGGAGACCATTTGACTATTGATTGACCACCATTGACTTGGCTAGCTAGGGCACGTTGACTATTGTTGACTATTGCAAAATTGTTGACCAAATTACTTTTATCAAATTGGGCCTCATCTCATTAGTTGATCTACTTCATTGGCAAGTCAACATTTTGACTTTGACTACTGTACCAAATTGTATTCTCTCTCGAATGAACATTTGATATTGATTATTATGAAGGATTAGTTAGGTTTTCCCCTTATGGGGTTTTGCCCTAGCAGTAGCCTAAATATTTGTAATCATTATCTTGGCTTGTCCTCCTATGCATATTGTTGATGACGTTCTATCTACAGTTACTGTCAATAATGAGCTATTATTGAAGTTTAATGTGATTGCTATTGGAATCTAAAGTGAAATTGTTATTGGGCTAATAAGATATTGAAGTAATTGTTGCAAGCATAGAACATGCCATAAATCTTAACACTAGGACATGGCAACATTCACACCATACATGGGTGACACACAAGGCGCACACTTCCCTACACCCTCTGATGTGGAGTAATTATAACCACAAAAATGATATCAAGCTATTATGAAGCATTCTAAATATTTCTAGAAGACTCTCATGCCCACATAACATTAAGCATAATATAGTCAATATGATTATGAGCAAAATTGTATAAACTCTTTTCTAGTTCTAGAATATTTTGAGATTAATATAAATAGGCTTCGATTCTCCATCAAAAAATAAGTTGAGCCATTTGAACAAGTCTACTTACATCTCTCTTCGTAAAATTTTATGTATTTCTCGTTCTAATGATGAAATATATTGTTCTATGATATCTTTTCTTTCATGTTTCTCTCGAGTCTCTACAAGTCTACTCTCATGTATATTCACATCTTTAGCTAGAACAACTAAGGGATTTAGATTTCACTTATAGCCCAAGGTTATTTATAACTCTTGGTTGTCCTTCAAATATATCCTAGAATCCAAACTTTAAATCACCCCTCTTCCTCTCTAAATAGCACCTCAACAAAAGCTATCAATATCATGTAACTACTTTCGCAGTATGGGTGATAATTCAACTACCTAATAATGCAATTTTTTGTCTACTCATTGTACTTCTTGAATATTTTGAGATTACTTAAAGAGCCTACATTCTCTATCAAAACATAGAAAAGAAACTCTACAAACTTGTGTATTTGTCCTCTTGTCCTTTTACATCCCTCTTGATAGAGCTTATGTATTCGTTGTTATGTTATTGAAATACACATTGCTATAAGGCATATAAAGTTATTAGAACCAAAAACAACCAAGCTTCAAACCAAGACCAAACCAAAAATGATTTAAGTAATAGATTAAATAACCAGCCAAACTAGTCAACTAAAATAATCCATAATTATATGCAAATTTTAATAAAATATTTGTATACTCATGTACATCAAGGTAAGCAATTAGACAAATCTATTGCATATAAGAGTGAACATAGTAAAATGGTGCCAAAATTCATTTTTTCTATTTTTGGTAAAAATAGCACCTAAGTGGGCCACCAAACAAGCATTGGTCCAAATTAAACCAAATAAATTTGAGATGGAACACTATCTAGTTCAGCCACCAATTCTAACAGAAACAAAAGTGAGCCAATGTGGACCAATCAGTTCCAATTTGACTAAAATGGTTATAACAACCATGAAAACATATTGCATCTCTTGTTTATTTGTGTAACTACTTCAATTTTTGTTTTCTTATTTAGCTAGTGTATCTAGCTCACCAGTAAACTAGGATTATCGCTAACTCTTTGTCCTTCTAATATCCCATGGGATTTGAATCAGAATATATTACTCTATTTTTCTCTTCTTTTACCCTTTTTCTGAAATGCAAATACCTTCTCTTAATGTGTGAAAATCAACTATATAATAATGGCCTCTATTGCCTAATTGTCAAACCATGTACTCATCAATTAGCTTGACAAGTGACATAACAGATGGTTAGTTCATTTAGTCGTTGATCTCTAATGACTCACATGTCCAAGAACGAAGACGCGGTGGGAAGAATAGACACCATGCACTAACTCCCTTTGTTAAGAAAATTTTACATTAACTCTACTAAGCCTCTCCTCCATTGTACAATATAATTTAAAAATTGCAATAAAACTAGTGTCCCAAAGCAGCTAAGACAATACATGCAATTATAAATGATACACCGGGGCAACTAGCCCCAGGAAAATAAATCGATAGCTTACAAGAATAGGTTGTAAATCATAATCAAAAGTTACATGATGAGAACGATATGCAGTACTCCTAATCCTAGAGTACAATATTCATGACTGATGACCAAAAAAACCTAAAATATTAATTGTTCAACAAATTGAATCCTGAAATCAAAAAGATTAGATTGCAAGCATATAAATATGGCCAATGGGTATGCACAATAATAGGTGTTGACTAGAGCAAATTAAGTTTATCAGGGAGTTTATTCCAGACAATATTAGACAAAAAACAAAGCCCAAAAAAACAGATATGAAATTTCTAGCTCTAATTAATAGAGACTCCATACAAAGAATTTCGCTTTTAAAATTGAATCACGAGATACAGATCATTGGAAAATATTTAATTAATGATTATATTTCCCTGAAATTTCCTATTAATATAGAAATTGAAAGAACATTACTTACCATTAGATGACTCCACATCCAAAATCAGGTCAAGTGCATAATCATAGTATGGAACTTGGCTACTAAGTCCACAAAGGTTGAAATCATCCTGAATGTACTCATCATCAACTTCACAAAAGAACTCATTGCCTCTTAAATTACAGAACCAAGAGATCCAGGATGTGTCATCTCCATCAGAACCGCTGACATCTGATTCTTCGCTATCTGTATCAGAGTCCTCCACTGTCCCAGAAAAACGCAAGAAGAACCCAATGAGAATAAGATTATCAAAAGCGGCAAGATGGAGAATCCCAGAACCAACTAACAATGTTTCGTGACATATCTCAAACAGATAAAATCATCGAACTAAACTTCTGTGTCAGACTCATAGGGAAACGGTGTTTCAATAAATAAGGACTTCTTTGAAAAATGCTTAGTATATTAAATCATAAATCAAGATACATATGCATCACAATCGAGATTTTTGAGATCCAAGAGCCAAAGAGCGTTCAAACAGAAGCTTATGGAAAGGCATTTATGGATTACCAAGCCAACTAACTCTATGACAAACCAAAATATGAAGTTTGAGCATATATTGAACCATTATCTGACAGGAATACATTTTGAAAATGTTTCAGAATATTCTTACATTTTAAAATATTATTCCAGGTCATTGGGGTTCTGTGACTTAAATTCATTAGATCCACACCCTAAAAGGGATAACCTCTCGCCGATTCACATAAATGCTACACTAGAGCCACTACAGACAACACTCGAATGCATAACATCAAGGAAAAAGTGACTAACCATCTTCAGCGTAATTTGTCTTGTCTAAACCGCTAGCATTCCGTGAGTCTCCCGGGCCACGCCGCCCAGCCGATGTCGATGGGATCGACAAACGGCCATTGGCTCCCTTTGAAGTGGAGGGCGGCGACTTCTCCAGATGCAGATGCTTATCCAGTGCATCGTTGATCCGTTTCCGATCTGATGGATCCCGAAGAGTGCCCAGTTCTGACTTTGACGCCCCCGTTCTGCCTTCCGTTAACGTGTTCCGGTCCTTGTACATGTCCTCCCAACCTACTGTGATGATTAAATAATTAGAATAAATTAACCCTGAAATTCTTCAGCACCATCAACATATATGGGTGGCTAATTTTCGACCCGATATTCCATGGAAATGAATTAAGGAACAAATGCTTTTCATTCACCCACGCGTCCACCGTGCTCATTCACACTCTCTGCCCCTGCACAAACGGAGCAGAACCGAAATACTCGAATCAAAACCCTCAGATTGAGAAAACATAACCTAATGAAACTGTGGGTCCCCTATATTCCAATGCAAACCAAAACAGAACGTAAGCCCCAGAAGAAAAGTATTGGTCTTGAGATTTTACTTCGTTTCAACAAACAAACAGAACAGAGGAAAAACATTACCTCAGTACCCACGAAAACCAAAATCTAGGATCGAGGGTTCTGCAAATGATGAGTTTGAAGGATTTGGCGATGAAACGAAACTTAAAGAAATGTTAAAAAGAATATGACCTACCTGGTTTTGGTTTCTGCGCTGGTGTTGGCGTTGAAGAGAGGCAGATCTGGGTGGTTCCGCCATGCCCTCCTCCTCCTCTTTCTCTCGCCCCCAACGCTAACAAACGGTGGCTAAACAGGGCAGCCACGTTCACAAAGCCCGTTACCCCGGTGACCGGGAATGTCCCATTGTCACTGGCATCCCCCGGTGATATATATAATATCTTAGTATATAAGTGTGTTTTCCCATATTTCTTCGGGCGGGAAATTCTGTAAAATTCGAGACAGACTTCCGCTACGAAATACATGGAGATTTTAATGGGGACAAAATAATAAATTAAATAATTTTATGGTGAAAGATAAAGGCAGTGGTCCATGATGATGAGATTTTATTTAGTGATCGGTCTTATTCTTTGGTTGGTATTGGTGAGATTTATTCTTCATATTTGTTTAAATATTCATAAGACTTTTTTAAGAATTTTTTTTTATATTTAAATGAGAGATTTATAAATTTAGGATTTTAGAAAACAGTTTTTTGGATTAATCACATTATAAGAATTGGGTTGAAGTTTCGAATTAAGTAATGTGGTTAATCCTCAAGACAAGGTGAGAAATTAATTAATTTGAAAGAATAAATAGCATAGATGCATCATTGTACAGTGTTAGCCACTCAGAATTAGCCGTTGGTGAAGTAAGATTATTTAGAAGAAATTAACTAATATTTAGTTAAAAACTCCCTGTTATGTAATATTTAATTATTTCTTATCGAAATTGTCACAATTTATTAATTTAAATAATAATATAATCTGGTAAAATAATATTATATGCCAGGATTGACCTAGTCAATGTGAATAAGGAATGAAACTAGTCCTTATCTTGATATAATAATATTAACTAGTTTATTTATGTAATGTTATTGGTAAGGGTTGACCTATTACATGGAAAATTAGCCATTATAATAAATAAATAATTTATATAATAATATTGGGTTAAAAGTTAGTTGTTAGGTAATGAATTAGTTGGTAATAATGTTAAAAATAATTAATATATTTATCAATTCAAATAATAATATTATCCAAGAATAATATTATTAGTTGGAGTTGACCTATTAATGTGAAATAGGTACAAGAACTAGTGGTTATGATAAAATAAAATGGTTACTAATATTATTAAAAATAATTAATTTATGTCATAATAATAGGTGGAAATAGTTGAAAGGTAATAAATCTTTATAAGAATATGACCTAAAGTAATTATTTAAAAAAATTTAAGGATATTTCGTTAAAACTTCATTTAATTTTGATATATTTTATAGCCATATATTTTAGAATCTTTTATTAAAAATATTTACCAAAACCTTAATAAGGACAATTTAAGGAATTCTACAATAAAAGAGATCAAAGGTTAGAGGAAAGCACACCTCATTAAAAGGGGGGGAAGTAAAGAAAGGTATAACTAACAATAGGATGAAAGCCTTCTCCTATTATCGGACAATTATGATCAGTCCTCTCCTAGCCAAGTTATATGGTATATTTTGGAAAGGAAGTTGAGCATATGGCTTGAAAGTGAAGGTAAGCGGGCTAAAGGCCAAGTGGGTTTTAGAAAGCAGTACTCAACAACAGACCACCTTGTTACGCTTAGGATCATTGTGGAGGAATGTCGCAATGATAAATCCAATCTCTTTTGTTGCTTTGTGGACTTTATAAAGGTTTTTGATACAATTCCTAGAAACAACCTTTGGAACATATTAGAAGAGCTAAAGATTCCTTTTAAGTTGAGAGTTGTCACTATAAGGTTATACGAGAATGTAATTGCCAAGTTAAAGAGCAATGAGGGGTAGTCAAAAGATGTTAAGTGTAATATCGGAGTTAAACAAGGTTGCCCCCTCTCCCCTACCCTATTTGGCATTTACATCGACAAGCTAGAAGGTTGTTTAGAGAAAGCAGGATGTGTTGGCATGATCTTAGCTGGGATAGTCTTCATCCTTCTTCTCTACGCTGACGATATTGTTCTTCTCGCAAGGTGCCCACCTGATCTTGATAAGCAACTTATACTTAAGGATTTCTGCTCTACCATGGGTATGATTGTTAACACTGACAAAACAAAAGTTATGATTATCAAATCCAAGAAGGACACTTACGCTAATTTTATGTATGACAATAGTAACTTGGAGGAAATGTCTTCCTACAAGTACCTAGGAATTGATATTCATCACAAGCTCAACTGGAACTATAGCATTGAGAAAAGGATTAATGGGGGATAGAAAACTTATTTTAGTGTTGAAAATAATTGTAAAACGGCAAACCTCGTAATGTGGGATAGAAAGAAGTTCCTATTTGAAACTTTAATCACTCTGATTATCTTATATGGATGTGAGGTTTAGGGTTGTGGCATCTCTAGAGAATCCTGGAGAAAGATTGAACAAATCCAGAAGCATTTTATGACGTATAACTTCAAAATTAAAAGCAACACACCCTATCATATTCCCCTTATAGAAGTGGGTCTTTCCCCTATCGAGAGCCTAGCTATGACTACGCTTCTATTGTACAAGCACAAACTCAATAACATAGGAGACTATAAACTTCCTAAGATAGCTTCAAATTCCAGCCAAAACCACCTAGGCTCAAACGAGGTTGGTATAAAGACACTAGGGCCTAGTTAAACCATTGGGAGATCGACGAGAATGTTGCATTGCAAAACATTAATAACATTAAAAATATTGTTACTTCTAAGTTCAAAGAAAAAATGTGGTGTGAGAAAGATTTAGCAGCTAAAAGAAAAATTAAGATATTATAAGGAGGTCATCAACCCCACCCTAGAAGATCAAAAGTATCTCTCTGTTTTAACTAGCTCAAAGAAGAAAATTAATATAGCCAAGACTAGAACAAACTCTCATGAGCTCCATAGTGAAACGGGTTGCTGCACAGTTCCTAAAACACCTTGGATGGAAAGGTTCTGCCATCTCTGTGAGAATACAAGCATCAAGGATGAAAATCACTTCCTCTCAGAGTGCCCCGCGTACAACCACATTGGATCTCAGTTTCAAAACCTTTGTTGCAACACTTACCTTCCTAGCCTTTTACATTGTCAAAAATACAATGAGCTCGGGAGGTTTCTCTCCAAGCTTTTTGAGCATAGGAATAAAATCTTAAATCAAACTAAATAATTTGTTTCTTTAGGTCCGATAGACCAAAGTTTGGTCTGAGTGGATGTTAACCATCATCGCCATTATCATCATCATGAAGATTTATTACCTTTCAACTATTTCCACCTATTATTATTACATAAATTAATTATTTTTAATAATATTAGTAACCATTTTATTTTATCATAACCACTAGTTTTTCTACTTATTTCACATTAATAAGTCAACCTGAACTAATAATATTATTCTGGGATAATATTATTATTTGAATTGATAAATATATTAATTATTTTTAACATTATTTACCAACTAATTCATTACATAACAACTAACTTTAACCAAATATTATTATATAAATTAATTATTTATTATAACGACTAATTTTCCATCTAATAGGTCACCCTTACCAATAACATTACATAAACAGACTAATTAATATTATTATATCAAGATCACTGCTAGTTTCATTCCTTATTCACATTGACTAGGTCAACCTTGGCTTATAATATTATTTACTAGACTATATTATTATTTAAATTAATAAATTGTGACAATTTCGATAATAAATAATTAAATATTACATAACACCTAGTTTCTAACTAAATATTAGTTAATTTCTCTTAAATAATCTTACTTTACCAACGGCTAACTCTGAGTGGCTAACATTGTACAATGATGCATCCATGCTACAATTGATTTCTCACATTGTCCTGAGGATGAACCATATTAGTTGGTTCGAACCTCGACCCAATTCTTACAATGTGATTAATCCGAAAGATTATTTTCTACATTATGGATCTGTTGATGCCTCGAAAATCGTTGCAACAACATCGGGGAAAACCACCCGGTCCAGACCTTAATGCAGCTCCTTTTCCGTTTGGTGTCGTGGCTCCGACTGGAGATAATGGGACCAGTTTGCCAATGATGAATAAAAAGGGGATGGATGAGTGAGTGGTTTTCTTATCTAATGGTAATGGATGAATGATTTAATCTAAAAAGTAAAATTATGAATAACTATTCTATCCCCGGAAATTTCTATTTCTAACTACAACGTTTGATAATCTCTATTCACAAATAAGCATATAGATGACTTTATTTGATAAACAAACACATTCATTCATATAATAATTGCTTTGTTCAAATAGTTGAACAAAGTAATTAATAAAACATTATTACACTTATCTTTTATATATTACTGATACATGTACGACTAAAAGAATAACATCCTTTAAACATCCAATATTGAAAAATATAAAGAATGTTGTTGAAAACACATACATATATTCAATAATAGCAAGAGTAATCAAATAATAATTCACATAAAATAATGAATTCAGATCATAGATAGTAGTACCATATGTGTTGTAAATCATTCCCGATATCAATCGCAATTCGAACTCCTTCTTTCAACTCGGAGATACTTTCATATCAAGGCAATAGTGCACATTCACATAAAAGCTTCTTCGTTAAAATTTGGAATAATGGCTCATTCTTTATAATAAAAAAATATACCTGAAGTACAATAGTGCAACTTCCAGGTTTGAGTCTTATACAAAAACTGAGGACCCTTTCTAAATGCATGAAAGGGTCTATAAATACTTAATTAAACTAACTAACTAAAAAAAAAAAATGTTATTTAATTGGTACAACTGGATCTTGAATATCTTCTCCACAGCAAGTTTGTTGGTAGTCGGCAACATGATTCATCACTTCGGTTGTTCTCCCTTTGATCTGAGTTGGCATATTGCAAGCATCTGTTCCAATTCTGGAGGGCGACTGAGACGAGAATGGAGCTGAGCCGAGTATGTGGCATCGTGTATCTCGGGAATGATACAACCGATTGCATCTGTTAGACACTTGAGGGCGGCTCTCTAGCTGTATGGTTTTACTAGGAACAACCAATAAGTGTCCCAAGTTAAACTTTGAATACCTGCGATTAACCTTCCATTCTTTTCCAACTCCTAATTGCATGCTTGTTCCAATGTCTTAGTTGATAGCAATTTACCTGGGGTACATTGTGAAATCATATTAGACAAATAGAGAGTGTTATTGATTAATTCAATCAAGTTACTTGTAGATAATCTATATCTAGAAACTTCTCTTTCTGCCTTCATCAACTGAGACTACCATTCTAAGAATAGGATTTCCTTATGTGATTCTAGGATTTTGGGCAGATTTGCTGCTTGTCCCTCGTTGTTGTCTTGCTAAGCAATAAAATTTGTCAAGGTCTCAACGGCCTACTTTAAATCTTGTCTAGCATCAATTGATTTATCGATTATCGATGTTGTTATATCACAAAGGGGCTCAACCTGAGAAATATTATGACACAACAGTCTTATTTGTGTCACCAATGCCTTATTAATCTGTAGCGCTTCTATTCTGAAATCGACAGGTTGTGGAAGACTCTTGAACTTCTCTATTTGAAGTGATAGTTGAGCAATTTGCTCATCTTTCGTTTTCTCCATTAGTTCATTCATCGTCTTCAACTTTGCCAATGCTTTTGATAATTCTTTCTGCTTTTGAATCGCGCTTGAGTCTACTCTCTATTTTTCTTCAAGTAACTGCTTATTCAATTGATTATTTAATTGTTGCTGTGTTGACAATTGTTGTTCCAACTGTTCAACTTTCTGTTGTGCTTCAGACAGATCCGTTTGCAACAAAATAATTGCCTGGTCTTTTTCTTTTAGTAGATTACTCACTTCCAATGCCTTGTCCATGGTGGCCGCCGAATAGGCTCCGACATACTGGGAAAGCTTCGTTAGGTCATCGGAAGGATCAAAATTCTCCTTCCAAACTACATTGGTTGTCTCTGTTTGCTCTTGAAACAGGGAAGGTTGATCAAGCCTTCTCCTTTTCCGTTGTCGCTTCACTACAGCCCTGTGTTTTGGACTGTAAAAGACATCTAACGGAGGTATATCCTCCACCTACAAAATGATTTGATCCGAGGGATCCTTTGGAATTATTTCTAAGTCTGTACTAGGGGGTAGGTCACGGGTTCCTTCACTCAGAACCTTAGTTGACGTTGTATTATGTGTATCTGTTGCTTTAGGTGTATTGGCACATTTTGGACCTTCTAGATTGCTTATGATGGAGTCAAATTGATGCCATTCTTGGAGTAATTTCGGAGCAATCTGGGTATCCACATTGACATTCTTGCTGCCCTTATCTTGTTCCTTTTTATGTACTTCCTCCTGCTCTTTCTCTTTATCTGTCTCGAGAATCTTTGATGGAGAAGGAGTTTTGTCGATGAGTCGTTGTTCAGGCTTGCTTGATTGTGTCGTCGGGACAGTAGCTAGTAAATCCAGAGGCAGAGTTTGCAACTTCTACTCTCTGAGTTTATTGAATTCTACTAACCCTTCGTAGTTATATCTCATTTTAGCCAGTGCTTGGACCTGAAATAATGACTCTGCTGAAGAAAATAAGTCATCAAAATCGTCTTCCTTATGATCAAACTTTGTGAGTTTGGCCTGTTCAAGCACATTGTAGACGACTTTCCTTGGGTCAAATCGCCTATTAGTAATGGTAGCGAGATTTAGCATATTTATCTTGTCTGCTTCCTTCTCTACATGATTATAGTCATGCAAAGTATAAACTCCGCATCTTAGAGGAAAAGGAGGCCAAACCTGCTTTTTTGAAGTCCTCAAAGTCTTGGTTGCTCCTGCGGACGTAATCTGATAAGCTAATTCTCTAGCCAACAGCTTGTCAGGTATGTACAAAGGAAGGACATGAGGCTTGGCAAGGCTTCCGAAAACTCTTATGTATGTGAATTTATCCTATCCGAACCAATTTCCTAGAGCGGTTAGGTCAATCTCTGCTTGTGAAGAAATCTTCGAAGCAGGCTTGTCAAAAATGGCACAGTAAATGGGCAACATAAAACCATTACAAAATTGATACAGGTGATCCTTATAATGTGTTTTCCACAGCTTCTGGTGATAAATGTGAATCAACATGGGGTCTTGTGGAGTCCATCTCCACCCCAGCACAGGAGATTCAGAGTTGAAACAATGAGTATCTAAAATATAGACACTAAAATAAAACGGAGGAATAGACCTATCAGCGACGCGAGTTTTATTTCTAAACTCAAGAATAACAGTGGCTAACTTATCAGATAATATATTTCCCCAATCCATTATCTCACTATTGACTGCTGCTTCCATTAAAGGAACCATTTCAATTGTGAATTTTGCGGAATCATGTAATCCCCAAATCCTACACATCATCGCCTCGGCGTAACAGTAAGGAGAACATAATGAATCGACAGAGTACTTACCCGAAGATTCATGCTTGTGCCTTGCGAGGTTCTGTCTCCATTCCCGAATAGGTGCTGATTCAGTTTCATTCTCACTTGTGAACTTCTTCATAAATGCTTTGTTGTATTTCTTTTGTGGTTCAGGTAAGTGGTACATTTTTCACAAATCATCAGATTGAAACGATCCGAAGACTCTCCCGTCGACTGTGCAGAATCTTCTATTTGTAACAGGGATTTCCTCTATTGCCCACCGCACTACATCTGTATACGGAAGAATTTTCTCTTGCGCTGCTATTCGGTGTAGATAGGAGTCAGCTAAATCCTTTAGGGTAGCCTCTGACTTTCTGGTTGAATCTGCAGTAGCTTGCACCGATACCGTTTTAGGCTCTTCAGCTTCAATTAGATTATAGATGCTTTGCCAGCTAGTGTTGCCGAGACCAAGACATGTAGTGTCTGAAATCAATAATTTCTTGCTTGGTCCTGGATCAGCGGTAGATTGTCCTGTTATTGCGGGAGCTGAAGCTGCTACAAATCTCTTGGATTTCTTCCCCATTTGGCTTGAATTTGTTGCTTAGGCGGAGCTCTGCGCAGAAGATAAAATGAACGTAATACAGAGAATAGGTGGTGCGAACCAATATGAAAGAGTTATATCAATTAACGAATAATGAAGGATTAAAATAATACAGCCGCAGATACAATCTCAAGGGAGATCTCGGCATAACTGCTCCATTAATTGGCCACTTTAACCTGTCAATCATTTAAATACCTATCATATCGTTTATTCGCCGAATGATTCATTCAAGCGTGGCTTTGATTTTTGGCAGATAATCACAAGTGAATCGCTATCGGAACGAGAAGGCTTTTAATAATAATCTAACATAATATACCCAAGCCTTTTCAATCTTTTTTGAAATTCGTGCTTAGCTTTATCGCAATCAAAATCGAAGAAATGTTTGGGTAATAATATTTGTATCATTGCAAAATCCCCGATCTCCGATGGCGATACACCTTATCGCATCGGGAGTTTTATAAAGGTGTCTTTAATGTGTGTGCGCTACACTCCCCGATTGCCGATAGCGATATCGCATCGGAGAAAAGTGGGAGGGCCTTTTGTTACATTTGCTTGCCTTTTCCGATATCCGATAGTTATTCACTTTTCGGATCAGGGTAAACTAGTGGGTCTTTGCGTTATGCATCCCTTGTTGTTGCGATATGCGAACTTGCGATCGCTTTATCGCAATAATAAAGAATTATTTATTTATTTCATAAGACCATTTTATATTTGTTCAAAAGGTTTATAATGTATTTCTTCCGGACCTTTTGATGAAGAATGAGTTGATACCAATTTTATTCACAAATCTAAAAAGGGACCCATTTCATATCATAGTTAAAGATAAAATTTTATGAAATGGGGGGTTGTTGTACAGCACAACAATTGGCGATTCACTGGGAGAAACAGTTATCTCTGAAAAATGTTGAAATACTTAAACTTTATTTATATAGAAATCTTACCTAAGAGGAAAATTCTAATATAACTAGGTATACATAAATTCTCAATCTAATAATAGCTATTTTTGCTAATTCCTTCTCTTGTTAAAATTAAATACATTCTAAGTTTTAAATTAGCCTTTATTGGTTGATAATGATAAGACAAAGAACCTTTCCAACTTAGCTTTATAATGACTCCTTTGTCATAGGTAGAGCGCCTCTGCTGCCAGCAAACGTTCATAGTCTCGATAGGGATACCTTTTAACCATTTAATTGTCCATTATCCCATCCATTTCAGAGTATAATTAAAAGAATGAATCCAAAAATATACCTTCATATTTTGTATTCTTTTTCTTTTTTATTATTTTGTAAGATAAAAAGCCATTGTCTTGGTTTGGTGGCCAGCTGTTTTACAATGCCATTCACTGGTTGTAATTTAACTGAACAAGCTGGCTCGTGATGAGACCCCTTGTCTTATAATTATAAGCCATTACCCTGTTTTGATATGCAGTATTGGTAATGTCAGTTAAACTATTCCCCAATGATCATGGTAAGAAGGCTTGTAATAAGACCCCTTATCTTTTATATCAAATATATTTTAGAATTACACTCTGAATAATCATAAACTTTGATGAACGGGATGGACAATTTTCTTCTTAAGAGAGCATGGATGACAGGGTAAGAGTTAAAGATGCTAAGATTGAATCAGTTTCTGTTTTTATATTGATAACCGTTTTTTGGCCATTTGAAAACATTAAAATGATTTACAGTATTTCTAAATCTCGAGAAGGTTTCACAAAAATGAAATGGGGTTTCAGAATCTAGATATACCTAATTTCCTAGAAATTTTTCTTTTGTTTAATTTTTCCATTTTAAAAGTAAATATCAAAACTATTTCTTTTGAGCAACTTTTTCAATATAGCAAAGGCCAATGGGAGATATCTTACAACTTTATTTCCTAATAATCCTAAAAACTATGAACACAAATTTTGCTGAAAATTGAATATTTACAAAATGAGAAGGGGTTACCTCCTCAATTGAAGAATTTTTTCAAGATAAGGCCATTAACAGGAAGAGAATCTCTCTTACCTGATAGATCTTGCAATATGAAAGTAGAATGGCCTATCTTTTCGTTGACTTGAAATGGTCCGAGCCACATTTTCTGGAACTTAGTGTGTTTTCCTTTATCTTCATGGGCTTTGTCCCATTTCAGAACTAGATCACCAACTTGTAATTGTTTTGAACTGGATGAAGTTGAATCAAAAGATGACTTGATAAGTTGCTGATGTTTTGCATGAATTTGGCCTTTTCTCTTTTTTCTTCTAATTTTAAGATTTGATCATGTCTTAGTTGAATAGAAGATGGGGGACTTTCTTCAATAAACTGCACTAGGGCTAGAAAATGAAGCAATAAATTGGTTGGTAGAACTGCTTCTTTCCCATATACAAGATTAAATGGAGAAGTACCTATGGAAGCCTTCTGTGTTATTCTGTCAGCCCATAGTGCAAATATCAAAGATTTATGCTAGTTTTTATGATTCTGCTCAATAGTTCGCTTAATAATTTTGACGACATTTTTATTGGTAGATTCTGCTAAACCATTACCTTGGGGATAGTAATTCGCAGAATATTTCAAATTAAACCCTTTTTTAATAGCGAACTCAAACATAGAATTTCCAGAGAAATAAGATGCATTATCGAAAATAAGAGCGTTTGGGACACCAAACCTGGTAATGATGAATTGATCTATAAACTCTATAATTACTTCAGAGTTTGTTGTCTTCAAAGGAATTGCTTCAACCCACTTAGTAAAGTAATCAGTACAATAAGGATATAATATGTTGGTTTGGATGAAATTGTGGGAGTGATTTCCCCCAATGCATAAATCCAGTCCATTTGCTCGGAAAGGTTTTTCAAATGTTGAACCTGTTCAAAAGGAAAAAGCTGGTTTTCTTTGGTCTTCCACTGGAGATTTGACAACTTCGGCATTTCCTTACGTATTCGTGAGTATCTCTGAATAGGGTGGGCCAATAATATCCATCATGAATGATTTTGTGAGCTGTTGTATCAGCTCCAAAATGTCCTCCTGCTGGTCCGTCATGTAGCTCCTGCAAAACCTTTTGTGCTTCAGGTTTTTCTAGGCATCTTAATAAAATTGAATCATAATTTCGTCTAAAAAGTACATCATCTACAATTATGAAGTTTTTTGCTTTTAATCTAATGGAACGTTTGTTTTTATACGAAAGATTAGAAGGTGCATATCCATTTTTTAAATAGAAGATCAAATCTGCATATTGTGATTCAGGATCAATGATACTTATCTGATTGATTTCTTCAGTGTGTTCTGTATCCTCTGATTCTTGAATATTAGATGCTCCTGCTAATAACCTGCAGAAACCTTGGCCTCTGACAATCTTTGCTGGCTTGATTTCCAAGTCATATTCTTGTAATGCTGTGACCCAATTTGCCCTTTTTTCTCCTAATTCCCTTTCGATTAGTACTTGTCTTACTATTGAGAAAGGAACCATAACTTTTGTGTGAGCTTTTAAAAGGAAAGGTCTGTAGTGTTTGACAGCTTTGTATACAGCAAAGGCTTGCTTTTCAACTTCTGAATAATTAAGTTCAACACCTTGAAGATTCGAACTATAAAATGAAATTGGTGCCTCCAAGTTTTGATCATTAATCTGAGTCAGCACTGCTGCATAAGACGAAGTGGATGCGAGAGTATTCAGTATGAAATGATTTGAAAAGTTGGGAGTGCTTAAAGCAGGGGCATTAATTATTGATTGTTTGATAGAGTCAAACACCTCTTTTTCTGCAGATCCCTATCTATACACCAAATTTTTCTTAATCATTGTTTGCAATGGTAAAATAATCTGGGAAAAATCAGGAACAAATCTTTTAAGAAAGTTAATTTGACCTAAAAATGACTGCATGGATTTTTTGTTATGAGAGAATGGAATATCAGAAATCTCTTTAATTCTATCCGGATCAATATAAATACCAGCTTTGGAAACAATGAAGCCCAAGAGCTTTCCTTGACTAAGAGCAAAGAAGGACTTTTTGGGATTGAGCGAGATACCATACCTTCTGCAGCGTTCAAAGATTTGATTTAAATCATGTAAATGATTAGACCTTTTCTTGGAAAATACAGTAATATCATCTAAATAGACAACTACTATTTTATTGATCAATCCTTTGAATGTTATATCCATTGCTCTTTGGAATGTAGCTCCTGCATTGATAAGTCCAAAAGGCATTTTTTGATAAGCATAAGTTCCCCATAGTTCTGAAGGTAGTTTTAAGCCTGTCATCAGGATGGACCAAAATTTGGTTATATCATGAAAAACCATCTAAAAAGGACATTAACTTAGAACCAGCTACTGAATGGAGTATCTGCTCCATGGTAGGTAATGGGAAATTATCTTTTTGGCTTGCTTTATTAAGATTTCTGAAATCTATGCAAATCTTGATGTCGCCATTTTTCTTTCTAACAGGCATCATATTGGAGACCCAGTTTGAATATCGGACAGGAAAAATGATCTTAGCCTTCAAGAGTTTATTTAGTTCCGATTTTATTTGACCCTCTAGGTTAAGATGGACTTTCCTTAACTTCTGTTGGACCGGTTTTTGTTCAGATAGCATTGGAATAGTATGTTGAATGATTGATGTATCGTATGTTTTTAAATCATCATATTTCCAAGCGAAGACATGTTTATTTTTTTCGTAATAATCTAATGAATGTTGTTCTTTCTTCCAAAGAAATTCCTAATCCCAAATTGATGTTTTGAGGGTTTTCCTCAGTGCCTAGGTTTATCAACTCAAATCTTAGAGTGGAACTTTGGAGCTTTGAATTGGTTACCTGTTTAAACCTGTCTTTAATATCATAGAGATCTTCGAGCTTAATCACTGGTTTCGGTATTGAGTTTTCTTCTTGGTTTTCCTTCATTTAAAGGTCATGATCACTTTCATCAATGATTTGATCATCGTAGGACTTGTCGGAAGTCAAGAAATTTAAAATGTCTTCGTCATGATTGAACACTCGCCAATTGGTGATATTGTCAGGAATTGATAGTCTAAAAATTAACTCTACTGAAAATCTGTCTGGGCTGTAATCTTCGGAAGGTAGGGGTTTAGAAGCAACATTAGCTAGCAAGTCTACTGATGCATACTGGGATCTAGGGATAGGAGAAATATTGAATGCTAAAAATTGAGATATAAGTTCCTGGACCAAAGACTGATAATGCTTGAGGTGACTAGAAAGACAGTGAATTGTATTTCTAACTTGTTTTATGACAATCTCTGAATCACCAAACACTTTCAAATATTGAACTTTAAGACCAATAACTTTATATAGTCCTTGAACTAAGGCTTCATACTCAACTGTATTATTTGTGCATTCAAATTCCAACCTACATGACAACATAGTTTTTTCTCCTTCAGGGCTAACTAAAATACGCCCTGCTCCTGCACCTTCACTGGATTTAGACCCATCAAAGTATAGTGACCAAAATAAAGAATTATCAACAATTTTATTTACAGTTTTTTCAGCAATATTGACACATCTTGATCTATCAGTTTGTGAAAAATTTTCAATTTGGGATGTGAAATTATTCACTGAGAAAGGAGATGGTTGGGCAGTGTAATTGCCAAAGAATGATTCAGAAGAGTAATTTCCCAAAATTTTATTATTAAATGCTATTGGTTGATTCTCCTGTTCAAATGCAGTGACAGTATGGGTCGTATGTTTCTCTCGATCGATTTTGATTTGATTTGGCTTTCCTTTATAGGGTAGTCACAAAAGGGACCAATCGGTTGAAATATAACCGTGGAGTTTCTCAGACCAATCCCTACCCAAGATTAAACCATAAAATTTAGGTATATCAACAATTAAAATATCAATTCTCTGAACCACTCGTGGATCAGCTGATAACCTGATAGTTACAGAGTTGATTTCCCCTAAAACCTGGACCTTGGTTCTATCTAACTACACAATATGAATTGCAAACTTTTGGGGTTCAATGTTCAATTTGGAACAAACTGAAGCTGGCATTATATTAGAGGATGCCCTGAATCAGTCAAACAGTTGTGTAGATTTCGATTATAGATCTCATAGATCAAGAGGAAAGGGGGAGTATGGGAATTTGATCTGTCTCCAATTAAAATTGTATCAGTAGCTTCAATTCTACCAGAAGGCGATTGACCTGAATCATTTGCAGCTTTAGAGATCACAGCACTAGGAAGAGGTGAAGAAGGTACTGCATTTAGTTCCTTAAGAAGCAATTTCTGCTAATGTTTGAGTTTGCTAAGTTCAAACATAGTAATGCTTGCCTTTGTCTTCTTCATATCATCAATAATATTGTAATCCATTGAATCCGATATTACCAACGTCTTAGATGTTGAAGGTATATTTGAGGATGATGGTTGATTTTGGGGTGTTGTTGCCGCCGACTTCTTTGTGAGTACCTTTTCCTTTGTAGTAGTAGTACCTGCACTCCTTTTCTTTGAAATTGACTGAACAGGTTCAGGAGTACCTTTACTCCTGCTAGTCACAGGGAAAGCTTCTTGTTCATTTTCTGTGTCGGAGTTGGGTAATATGAAGTCCCACATTCCATGGCATTCGACAACCTCCTCTTCTTCGGGTTCATCGGATGGTGAAACTGTTTCATCTTCTTCTTCCTCTTCAGGATCTGAGTCTGCATTAGATATAACATTTGGTGGTTTTGACTCAGGTTTCTTAAAATTCCTAAATGGCTTTTTTGTTGAAGTTTCTGCTACTTGTTTTTTGATTTCAACAATTTCATTTGACATTGTTTTGAGGACCTTTTGTAGACCCTCCATATCATATGGATCTTTTGGGGTTTTCTTATTTGAATCATCTTTAAAAGAAACTTTTTTGGATTTCCTATCTTCAAGAGCAACTTTCTTTTCTAAAGCAATAATGTGTTTCTCTACAGCAAGCGCTTCTTTCATGTTTTCGGCTAAAGTTGGTTTTGCAGCCCTATCTGCAAAAATGGCTATATTTGAAGGTAGGGCTGTTATGTACCACTCGCTTATGATTTTCTCACTTGGCTTGGAGTCGGTCGGAATCTTATTCAAGAGTTTATTGAATCGGGAGTTAAACTCCTTAATAGGTTCTATGATTCTATCCTTAGATTCAAAAGATCATTAATTAGTGTCGCTAAAGATCTATCATCGCCATACTTAGTGAGAAACTGCTCTTGAAAGATGTTCTAGCTGGTAATGGATCCAGAGGGTAAGGAAAAATACCAAGACCCAGCTGATCCTTGTAAAGTGTAGGGGAAAAGCCTAATGACACCATCTTATTCTGTTACTCCTTTTAGATTAACTGATAACATGAAATTGTTAATATGTTCTTCGGCTAATGTTCTAGCATCTGGATTAAATTTCGGTAACCATTTCTTAGGATAATCAGGGAATGGATGTAAAGGTGCAGGCATAGTGACCACACTAAGACTATTCCATGGATTCTGAGCCATCTTAGAACTAATAACAATTGCTGATGAAATTCCAGGTGTTTGGGGAGGAGTTGGTATTGAAGATTGAACAGGTTGTGATGTTGAAGTTGGTGATCCCTGCTGAACAACAATATGTAATGGGGGAGTGGATGTTTGACTTCGCACTGGAGAAGATGAAATGGAAGATGATGAAGAAAAGGTCTCACTGTTAGATCCTTCAATGTTCTTTTTAGCATTTTTCCTTTTCGGTAAAGGCAACTCAGTAGGTTCAATACCGAGCTTTCCGCTTTGAAGTTTGGTGAGAGGGTGAGGTAGATTGAATTGCGAAGTCTCACTGCCTTGAGATACTTAAGATTTCTGTGGTGATATCGAAAAGCCTTGAAGTTTCTGGATGAGAGACTGAACTTCAGGAGACTCAGGACTTAATCATTCTGAAGTATGATGGGATTGAGCAGTGGCAGTTGATTTTTCTTCTTCTTGTTTGGACACTGGTGTTCCAGAATGCAAATGGGAGATCCGAGGTGAGGTGGAGGGAGATTTACTCTCAGAATGGTCAATAGATTTTGATTTACTCGCCATTCATAGTTCATGCCTTCTTTCTAGCACCAAAAATGTTGATGCCTCGAAAATCGTTGCAACAACATCGAGGAAAACCACCCGGTCCGGACCTTAATGCAACTCCTTTTCCGTTTGGTGTGGTGGCTTCGACTGGAGATAATGGGACCAGTTTCCCAATGATGAATAAAAAGGGGATGGATGAGTGATTGGTTTTCTTATAAAATGGTAATGGATGAATGATTTAATCTAAAAAAGAAAAAATATGAATAACTATTCTATCCTGGGAAATTTCTATTTCTAAGTGCAACGTTTGATAATCTCTATTCACAAATAAGAATATAGATGACTCTATTTGATAAACAAAGACATTCATTCATATAATAATTGCTTTGTTCAAATAGTTGAACAAAGTAATTAATAAAACATTGTTACACTTATCTTTTTATATATTACTGATACATGTATGAATAAAAGAATAACATCCTTTAAACATCCAATAGTGAAAAATATAACTAATGTTGTTGAAAACACATACATATATTCAATAATAGCAAGAGTAATCAAATAACAATTCACATAAAAGAATGAATTCAGATCATAGATAGTAGTACCATATGTGCTGTAAATCATTCCCAATATCAATTACAATTCGAATTCCTTCTTTCAACTCGGAGATACTTTCATATCAAGACAATAGTGCACATCCACATAAAAGCTTCTTCGTTAAAATTTGGAATAATGGCCCAGTCTTTATAAAAATATACCGGAAGTACAATAGTGCAACTTCCAGGTTTGAGTCTTATACAAAAACTTAGGACCCTTTCTAAATGCATGAAAGGGTCTATAAATACTTAATTAAACTAACTAACTACAAAAATAAAATGCTATTTAATTGGTACAACTGGATCTTGAATATCTTCTCCACAACAAGTTTGTTGGTAGTCGGCAACATGATTCATCACTTCGACTGTTTTCCCTTTGATTTGAGTTGGCAGATTGCAAGCATCGGTTCGAATTCTGGAGGGCGGCTGAGACGAGAATGGAGCTGAGCCGAGTATGTGGCATCGTGTATTTTGGGAATGATACAATCGATTGCATTTGTTAGACACTTGAGGGCGGCTCTCTGGCTGTATGGTTTTACTAGGAACAACCAATAGGTGTCTCAAGTTAAACTTTGAATACCTGTGATTAACCTTCCATTCTTTTCCAGCTCCTGATTACATGCTTACTCCAATGTCTTAGCTGATAGCAATTTTCTTGGGGTACATTGTGAAATCATATTAGATAAATAGAGAGTGTTATTGATTAATTCAATCAAGTTACTTGTAGATAATCTACATTTTGAAACTTCTCTCTCTACCTTCATCAACTGAGACTGCCATTCTAAGAATATGATTTCCTTATGTGATTCTAGGATTTTGGGCAGATTTGCTGCCTGTCCCTCACTGGTGTCTTGCCAAGCGAGAAAATTTGTCAAGGTTTCGTCGGCCTGCTCTAAATCCTGTCTAGCATCAATTGATTTATCAATTATCGATGTTGTTATATCACAAAGGGGCTCAACCTGAGAAATATTATGACACAACAGTGTTATCTGTGTCACCAATGCTTTAGTAATCTGTAGCATTTCTGTTCTGAAATCGACAGGTTGTGGAAGACTCTTGAATTTCTCTATTTCAAGTGATAGCTGAGCAATTTGCTCATCTTTTGTTTTTGCCATTAGTTCATTCATCGTCTTCAACTTTGCCAATGCTTCTGATAATTCTTTCTGCTTTTGAATCGCGCTTGAGTCTACTCTCTATTTTTCTTCAAGTAACTGCTTATTCAGTTGATTATTTAATTGCTGCTGTGTTGACAATTGCTGTTCCAACTATTCAACTTTCTGTTGTGCTTCAGACAGCTGTGTTTGCAACAAAATAATTGCCTGGTCTTTTTCTTTTAGTAGATTACTTACTTCTGATGCCTTGTCCATGGTGGCCGCCGAATAGGCTCCGACATACTGGGAAAGCTTTGTTAGGTCATCAGAAGGATCAAACTCCTCTTTCCAAACTACGTTGGCTGTCTCTGTTTGTTCTGGAAACAGGGAAGGTTGATCAAGCCTTCTCCTTTTCCGCTGTTGCTTCACTACAATCCTATGTTTTGGACTATAAAAGACATCTAATGGAGGTATATCCTCCACCTGCAAAATGATTTGATCCGAGGGACCCTTTGGAATTATTTCTAAGTTTGTACTAGGGGGTAGGCCGTTGGTTCCTTGACTCGGAACCTTTGTTGACGGTGTATCCCGTGTATCTGTTGCTTTGGGTGTATCGACACCTTTTGGACCTTCCAGATTGCTTATGATGGAGTCAAATTGCTGCTATTCTTGGAGTAATTTCGAATCAATCTAGTTATCCACATTAACATTCTCACTGCCCTTATCTTGCTCCTTTTTCTGCTCTTCCTCCTGTATTTTTTCCTGCTCTTTCCTCTGTACTTCCTCCTGCTCTTTCTCTTTATCTGTCTCAAGAATCTTTGATGCATCAGGAGGTTTGTCAATGAGTCGCTGTTTAGGCTCGCTTGATTGTGTCGTCGGGGTAGTAGCTAGTAAATCCAGAGGCAGAGTTTGCAACCTCTGCTCTTTGAGTTTATTGAATTCTACTAACCCTTCGTCGTTATATCTAATTTTAGCCAGTGCTTGGACCTGAAGTAATGACTCCGCCAAAGAAAATAAGTCATCAAAATCATATTCTTTATGATCAAACTTTGTGAGTTTGGCTTGTTCAAGCACATTATAGATGACTTTGCTTGGGTCAAATTGCCTATTAGGAATGGTGGCGAGATTTAGCATATTTATCTTGTCTGCTTCCTTCTCTGCATGCTAGTCATGCAGAGTATAAACACCGCATCTTAGAGGAAAAGGAGGCCAAACCTGCTTCTTTGAAGTCCTCAGAGTCTTGGTTGCTCCTGCGGACGTAATCTGATAGGCTAATTCTCTAGCCAATAGCTTGTCGGGTATGTACAAAGGAAGGACATGAGGCCTGGCAAGGCTGCTGAAAACTCTTATGTATGTGAATTTATCCTCTCCGAACCAGTTTCCTAGAGTGGTTAGGTCAATCTCTGCTTGTGAATAAATCTTCGGAGCAGGCTTGTCAAAAATGGCACGGTAAATGGGCAACATAAAACCCTTACAAACTTGATACAGGTGGTCCTTATAATGTGCTTTCCACAACTTCTGGTGATAAATGTGAATCGGCATGGGGTCTTGTGGAGTCCATCTCCACCCTAGCACAGGAAATTCAGAGTTGAAACAAAGAGTATCTAATATATAGGCACTAAAATAAAACGGAGGAATAGACCTATCGGTGACGCGAGTTTTATTTCTAAACTCAAGAATAGCAGTGGCTAACTTATCAGATAATATATTTCCCCAATCCATTATCTCACTATTGACTTCTGCTTCCATTAAAGGAACCATTTCAATTGTGAATTTTGCAAATCATGTAATCTCCAAATCCTACACATCATCGCCCCGGCGTAACAATAAGGAAAACATAATGAATCGACAGAGTACTTACCCGAAGATTCATGCTTGTGCCTTGCGGGGTTCTTTCTCCATTCCCGAATAGGTGTTCATTCAGTTTCATTCTCACTTCTGAACTTCTCCAGAAATGCTTTGTTGTATTTCTTTTGTGGTTAAGGCGAGTGGTACATTTTTCTCAAATCATCAGGTTGAAACGAGCCGAAGACTCTCCCGTCGACTGTGCAGAATGTTCTATTCGTAACAGGGATTTCCTCATCTGCCCACCGCACTACATCTGTATACGGAAGAATTTTCTCTCGAGCTTCTATTCGGTGTAGGGAGTCGGCTAAATCCTTTAGGGTAGCTTCTGACTTTCTGGTTGAATCTGCAGTAGCTTGCACTGATACCGTTTCAGGCTCTTCAGCTTCAATTAGATTTAGATGCTTTGCCAGCTAGTGTTGCCGAGGCCAAGACAGGTAGTGTCTGAAATCAATCCTTTCTTGCTTGGTCCTGGATCAACAGTAGATTGTCCTGTTACTGCAGGAGCTGAAGATGCTGCAAATCTCTTGGATTTCTTCCCCATTTAGCTTGAATTTGTTGCTTCGGCGGAGCTTTGCGCAGGAGCTAAAATGAACGTAATACAAAAAATAGGTGGTGTGAGCCAAATATGAAAGAGTTATGTCAATTAACGAATAATGAAGGATTAAAATAATACTGCCGCAGATACAATCTCAGGGGAGATCTTGGCATAACTGCTCCATTAATTGGCCACTTTAACCTGTCAATCATTTAAATGCCCATCATATTGTTTATTCGCCGAATGATTCATTCAAGCGTGGCTTTGATTTTTGGCGGTTAATCACAAGTGAATCTCTATTGGGAATGGGAAGGCTTTTAACAATAATCTAACATAATATACCCAAGCCTTTTCTATCTTTTTTATCGCAATTGGAATTAGAGAAATGCTTGGGTAGTAATATTTGTGTCATTGCAAAATCTCCGATCCCCGATGGCGATACACCTTATCGCATCAAGAGTTTTATAAAGGTGTCTTTAACGTGTGTGCGCTACACTCCCCGATTGCCGATAGCGATATCGCACCAGAGAAAAGTGCGAGGGCATTTTGTTATACTTGCTTGCCTTTCCTGATATCCGATAGTTATTCACTTTTCGGATCGGGGTAAACCAATGGGTCTTTTCGTTATGCATCCCTTGTTGTTGCGATATGCGATATTGCGATCGCTTTATCGCAATAATAAAGAATTATTTATTTATTTTGTGAGACCGATTTATATTTATTCAAAAGGTTTATAATGTATTTCTTCTTTCGGACCTTTTGATGAAGGATGAGTTGATACCAATTTTATTCATAAATGTAAAAAGGGACCCATTTCATATTATAGTTAAAGATAAAATTTTATGAAATGGGGGGTTGTTGTACAACACAACATAACCCTATTCCTAAGTTTTAAGAATACTTTAGAAGGCAAGTTTGGGTATTTTAAGGCAATTATGTCCTCTATAATGAGTTCCAGAACTTAACACTTCAGAAGGTCTTAAAACATGCTAGTGATGAAATTACTACTTGAACAAAAATGAAGATATGCTGCTATTCAAATCGAACAAATAATGAACTACTGATCATGAAACCATTATCTTTGCTGCTTATCTAAGTACAAAAAGAAAAATGAGTTAAGCTACTGCATTCAACAAATCAAACTAATCAATTCACATCATTCATAGTCTGAGAGCTCGCCAGGTAGTCTAAGTTATGGCTTTAGGAGATAACGTCAATGATATGAGGAAGTTGATATCTAATTGCATAAAATTAAAACTAAAATCAAATCACATCATTCGGAGTTTGAGAGCTTGCCAGGTAGTCTAAGCTATGGCTTTAGGAGATAACGTCAATGATATGAGCAAGTTGATATCTAGTTGCAAAAAATTAAAACTAAAATCAAATCACATCATTCATAGTGCGAGAGCTCACCAGGTAGTCTAAGCTATGGATTTAGGAGATAACGTTAATGATATGAGCAATCTAATATCTAATTGCAGAAAGGTAAAACTAAAATCAATTCACATCATTCATAGTCCGAGAGTTCGCCAGGTTGTCTAAGCTATGGCTTTAAGAGATAATGTCAATGATATGAGCAAGTTGATATCTAATTGCAGAAAAGTAAAACTAAAATCAAATCACATCATTCATAGTCTGAGAGCTCGCCAGGTAGTCTAAGCTATGGCTTTAGGAGATAACGTCAATGATATGAGCAATCTAATATTTAAACTAATTAATAAAGCAAGTAAATAAAACTGAAATCAAAGCATACTTGGAACTAAAAGACTAAGAAAAGCAAAGTCAGCAGAGAGACTAATTCCATATCACTAGTTATTGCAAAGATGGTATGAAAAATGCCCGGGCCTACTCTTTCCTGAAACACACACACACTGATCAGTGTTATCAACAATATACAGAGCTGAAAGATCATGTACAAAAATGAAATGTTAATACCATAACAAATGAAATATACACAGGTGGATAACTTATGAAATATATGCAATTGAAATGAGAAAACAATGCATAAAAACTTTACAGCAAATAGGAAAACGAAACCTCAGTGTGCAGGGGCCCTCTGCACATCCTCAGTCAACAGGCTATCAGTCAAGAATTATGCTCACACAATCATGTAGAAACATAGTCTTCTTTTATATTTTAAAACACAGTTACGACAACAAGACTAGTGTCACGGCACGGTAAACTTTAACAACACAATTACATCAACACAAGACTAACTCTATGCGTGTAGAAACGCGTTATTTATAACAAAAAATTCATAGCTGTTTTCCTGTGAGACATTGTTAACTGAGGACACGTAAAAAGGACAGCGTCCGTAAACTTAGCATGCTGGTTGTTGAGATTATTCAATCTAACAAGAGTGGCTATTGGATTCACATCGTGGGGCAGTCTACAGGTGGCAACATGACCCCAGGGATCTAGGAACAACCACGAATCCTTTAGAATCCTTCACGTGTTTTAAAAACAGAGTCCGACTGCTGTAGGACTCCTACGTTGGACCACCATTTGACCACTGTTGACCACAGCTTTCCTTAATGCATCCGGCTAAACCAATAGGACCTGATCCATGTCCAGGTCATTTCTAACTTGCCCACGTGCCTTGTTCTTCTTGATGACACCTGCAACCTGGAGTTTAACAAAAACAGTTGCGGAAAGTTGAATCAGCTACGAAAAGTGGCTGCATTCTGCAGCTCATGAGCAAAATCTACTTCAAACAGCAAACACAAAAACATAGTTAGAAAACCATTTCAATGCTCCTTTAGAATCAATATGCAATGATTTTTGATAGCTTATGAGGTCCAGGTGAGGGGAAAAAGTCTAGGAAATTGTGTAGGAGATATGCAAGTTCAAGGCTCAACAGTCCCTAAATCACCTCACATGCCAAGACCTAAGAAGGATAAAAGGCTATGATACCAGTGCGCGTCTCGCCTAGAAATCCACTGAGGACCAAGCTTACATCAGAGGAAACGTGGAAGGCCATTAATCTGGAGGCTGAGGAGGAGGAAGCGTTTGAAGAAATCCTGGTGGAGGAGGAGGATGTAGAGATGGAAGTCAAAACCCAGGGTGTGGACCTTATCACCAGGCTGCCGGAATATGTTTCTCCGTGAAAGAGTAAAGCTAAGGTTCCAAAGGATATAGATGAGAGCAAGAGCTCTCTACAAACTCTGCGTCCCTAGATGATATTGTGTTTGAAGGAGCACACTTGGGACGAGTTCCCGTTCTAAAACTTAAAGATTGGGACCTCGTGGACCTCGAGAAGTTCCTACATTTAGCGACTGCATAGCTAATGTGCTAGAAGACAGACTACATGAAGTTGTTCGAACAATCATTTGAAGTCCTCACCACCCTCAAGGAGGACCTGAACGTAGAGCACCTAGAGACAGAGGCGCGCTAGCTGTAGTAGAGATACGACGAAGTAAAAGGGATGACGTAGACGGTTGCACTTACACAGAGGCTTGCAAGGATGCAGCAGGCAAAGGCGCTCAAGGAGCATGTGGATGTTGCTCGACAGAAAGAGGCAGTTTTGAAAGTGCACCTACAAGCATGGATCGACGAGGCTTATACCATTACAACCTCCATTGAAGCAAAGCTCGCGTAGTTGCAAGCAACTTAGGAAAGGATTCAGGGTAGCAGTTCATCGACAACAGTCACCAAACCACGCGTAGAAGAAGTTCAGCAGGCAGCCACTCAGTGCGCTGCTGAACTTGCAGCGATCCAATTACAGTTGGGAGGTATTTGTGCAAAGATCTGAGCACCTATAAAGTGACTCGAGGGCGAGTCACGATGTTTGTGTTGGAGGCCTGTTAGGCGTGGGATCCCCTAAGGGTAGTTTTGGGGCTTACAGCCCAGATTTTGGTCCAAGTTTGTAATTCCAATGTAAAGATTCCACATTTTGTGGGCACGGAGCACGTAGTTGTAAAAGAGTCATAGGGTTGTCTGCCCTTATTTTGATAATGTAATGTCGGATGTATAAGATCTACCCATGGTCCACGAACCATGGGATTGTATAAATAGAGCAAAGATTTAAGTAGTTAAGGCATCAATGGAATCTATCACATGATGATGTATATGAGATAGATCTGAAGTGTAAAGTCTAGTTTTGGGTCGTAGCATAGGAAGAGGCCTTGCAACTGAGTGTGTAGAGGCCTAGTAGTCCATAGCTGAGTGCGCGGACCCCTGCAGCTGAGTGCGCAGGGCGAGTTGAGTCTGTAATCAGTTGGAAGTATTAGTTTCTATCAATTCTATGTAATTATTTCCTATTTATGCATCTATCATATTGGGTATGAATTTCACTTCTAATGCTTATATGATGCGTGAATGTGTTAAAATTGAAAACTAGGGCAAAACTCCATGAGGATCACCTTATTCATGGTTGATAATATTTTATCTAGATTCCTCTCATCGAGAGGTGTAGGATTGATCTAAAGATCATCTGATTCCGATAAGTATTTATGGAGATATGAATTTATTTTGATTATGGACAAATTGTCAAAGTTGACTAACAACTTATGTAGGCTCAGAAGCCCAACAGACACATCTATTCATCATCAACGTTTGCATATAAACACAAGATGTCTCCTCTTCATTTGGACACGCACTTCTCATCCATATCTCTCTCTCTCTTCTGTGCAAAAAAGAGTCTCTCTCTCTCATGCGCAGATAGGTCTCTCTCTCACACGTGGGAAGGAAGGACGCAGTTTTCTAAGGGTTTACAAACTATAGATTGGAACTTTGACTAGCATTGACCAACATTCTCTTTCTCTCTTGACTGCACAGTAGGTGAAGCTGACTCTCCTTGGAAATCCACAATTTTTGCACAGGAATCAAGGTGATTTGACCTCCAGTTTGGAAGATATTATTAAGTAATGAATCCATACAGGTGAGGAAAATTCTATATAGAGGAGAAATGACCTGTTATAGATTTTATAAACCCAACGTTTCAGACTACCAAGTGAGTTCATCATCAGGGGATGCGTCAATGGATATTCTATAGCTATTAATATAATATCCATGAGCTATATTTCAGAGTATATATATAGGTTATGAAAGAAATGATGTAAGAAATTTGGTCAGCTATTATCTGATTAATTTATTATTATTATTATTATTATTTTTAAATTAATTTATCAATTAGTTTAATTAATTATTAGTTATATTAATTAAACAAATTAAATAATTAATTAAAATTCATATTTACATAATATTATAATTAATACATTATGCTTTGAGTATTATTTAATATTATCAAATCATTAGTTATGAATTAATCAATTATTTGATTTTATGTTTATATATTGACTTTGTTTTATATATATATATATATATATATATATATATATATATATATATATTATTAAAATTAATTTAATTATTTAATTATTTTTTAATTAATTAATTAAAAATTGATTAATTTAAATTCATATGTTACTATAATATTATAATTAATACATTATGATTTTAGTTTTATTTTAATATTATCAAATGATTAGTTATGAAATAATCAATTATTCGATTTTATGTTTATATTTGATTTTGTTTATATTTTTTAAGGAGGAGGTTAAATAATGTTTGCTTGATGTTTTGTTTTTTATTTTATTGATTTATAAGAAAGAGGAGGGATTAAATTCTTATGAGGGATATGAGTTAATTATTGATTCTTTAAGATTTCAAATAAAGGTTTCCATGTGTTGCTTAGTTTTAATCCATTGTCTCGGTTCAAGTTGTTCTTCCTTTTTTCTATTTCAATGGCTTCTTTGATTTTCCTTTTAAGATAGTGGTCTTCTTTTCTAACTAGTTTGACTTCTTCCATGCAGATGTAATGAGAGGAAGAGTGAACATGTTCTGCTAAATCCGATTTTGAGGTCCTTTCTCTTTTTAAGTCAGCAGTGTGTTCTTTAATTCTGATGTTAATAGACCTATCTGTTTCACCTATGTGTTCATTTCCGCATGAACAAGGAATAACATAAACACCTTTTTGAAGGTTAGGATTTATGGGATCTTTGACTGTGTTGAATAATTGACTGATGGTGTTGGCAAGGGTGAAGGCTACATTAATGTTGTTTTTATTAAGAATTTTACTAATTTTATTGGTGGTGCCTTTTATGTACAGAAGGGAGACCTTAGGAGTTGATAAATTTTGATCTTTGCTATCATTATTCTTCTTGTTTAGGGATAGGTACATATCTTTTTTGATGGTATTCCTATTATAGCCATTTAGTTCAAACACTTAGTGAAGATGGTTGAGTTCAGACTGCCCTAGTTTAGGGATGATGTCGATGATGTTGATGCCGGTGATGCCAATGATGTTGATGCCGGTGATGCCGATGATGCTGATGCCGATGATACTGATGCCACTGATGCCGATGATGCTGATGCCACTGATCAAGGGTTTGTTGCTGCTGATATAAATCAGACTTTTGTTCTATTTCTCTCTGCTGAATTATTGAAGATAAAAAGAGATTTGATCAAAGGGTTTCCCCATATTGGGGTTTGTCCTTGGCTAGCCACCACATCTTGTGTCTCTTGTCTTGGCTTGTTTTCTGTTGATCGTTTAATGTTCTATCAACACTTTACTTATGTACATGTGATTGCTAATCTGTGGATAATAATAAGAAAGATAAGTAAACTGCTCTAAGCATAGAACATACCATAATTTAACATGGTATTAGAGTTGAGGTGAAAACAAAGCCAAACAAGAGCAAGAGCAATCACTGAAGAGAAGGTTGGCAAGGCTATCTAAAAATAACTATGGAGTCCTCAACACTCTTCCCCACCGAAGACAAGCTCCGTGAAAAGTCTGACTATCACGGAGGGAAGATGTCTCTCGATATAACTTTAGAAGATCAAGAAGTCTTGGACCATGTGAGAGGCAATATTGTTGAGCCTCCATCAAATGCATCAGCGGCTGCCAAAAACAAATGGAAATTCAGAGAAGTCAAAGCAAAGAAGATCATTCGAGACTCTATCGACAAGAACCTGGTGGCCTATGTTTCTGGACTGAACACCTCCAAGGAAATCTATGATAGATTGGTGAGTTTATTTAAAATTAATGATGCAAATCAAGTTCTGTTTGTTATAAATAAGCTGAAAGAAATTAAGAAGGGCAAAGATGAAAATATGAAAGCATATTTCGTAAGAATCACCGAGATTAGGAACAATTTCTTATCTATTGGGAAAGTAATTCCTGACAGGGAAATGGCACTCACAACTCTTGGAGGACTACCATCTAAATGGTATATATTCAAGACTACTCTTCTCAACAATAATGTAATTCTCGAATTTGAGGAATTAATGGCAAAGATGCATCCAAGAAGAAGCAAGGATGGAAGAACAGGAAATGCCCACACTTAAAGGTCATCCCGCTGCCTTTTCTTCTCATGCTAAAAGAAGAAACAATTCCGAGGCTAAATCCAAGGAAAGGCTGGAATATGAAATATCCCATGAAAGTTGTAGGCAATGTCTCTCTCAAATTGAATCAAGGTAATACAATCCACCTATAGGATGTATTATATGTACTTGATCTCAAAAAGAACCTGGTGTCCATTTCTGCAATGGAAGACAAAGGATACAAGGTGGTTTTTAGCGATGGCAAGGTACATGTATGGAAAAACAATATTAAATATTCCTTCACTCTTGGGTTTCGAGTTGATTCATTATATCAGGTCGGAGGAAGTCCGCTAGGTGTCATGTCCTGTGACACCTCTTCAGTGTGAACTATGGCATTGGAGGTTTGCTCACCTTCATTAAAAAGCTCTACTTGATGTAAGAAAAATGGTGACTGGGATGCCTAAGTTTAGATTAGAGCAAGAAGGTGTATGTCCCAGATGTGTCGAAGGAAATCTAGAAAGGGGACCATTCCCCTCAAGCCAAAGCAAGAACTTTAATATATTGCAGTTAGTTCACTCAGACATATCTGGTATGATGCCTATGAACTCCTTGGGAGGATATTCATATTACCTCACTTCTGCAAATGATTATTCTCGCAAGACTTGGATATATTTCTTCAAAAAGAAGGATGAAGTGTTCTCCTGGTTTCGACACTTCAAAGCCTTGATCGAGAATCAAACCGAAAAGAAGATCAAGATCTTAAGGACCGATAATGGGACTGAATATGAATCTAATGAGTTACATGACTTTTGTAGAGGCTGGCATTAAGAGGGAGACTACTACACCATACACTCCTGAATAGAATGGTGTGGCGGAAAGGAAGAATCGTACGATTATGGAAGCTGTCCATGCTATGCTTCATGATCAAAGACTTCCGAAGTTTCTATGGGCCGAAGTTGCAAACATTGCCGAATATATACAAAACTGATGCCCCCATCAAGCATTGGGTTCCTAAATTCCTGAAGAAATGTTCACTGGTAAGAAACCTGATATATTTCATTTTAGAATTTTTGGAAGCCCTGTATATTTTCATGTGCTGAAAGAGAAAAGGAATAAATTGGGTGCATCTGGAAAGAAAGGAATCTTCGTGGGCTATAGTGAAAAGACTAAGGGCTATAGAATCTATGTAGTGGATCAAAGGAAAGTTGTGATTTGTCATGATGTCACCTTTGATGAAGATATGGCTCTCAGCAAGGTAAACAATCTTCCTACAGTGAGGAGCTCTCAAGAAGCTGTTACCAAGGAACCAAAAGAAAAAGAGTATGACAAGATATTTGCACCTGTTGCCAAATATACCACCATCCGCTTGATCATAGCCCTTGCAGCTTCACAAGGATGGAAACTACATCAGATGGATGTTAAGACTGCGTTCTTGCATGGTTTAATCAAAGAAGAGGTCTATGTGGAGCAAGCCAAAGGATTTGAGATTCATGATCGAAAATCTCATTTGTGTAGGTTGAAGAAGGCCCTCTATGGGCTGAAGCAAGCACCCCGAGCATGGTATGGGAGGATCGATAGCTACTTGATGAAGCTGGGATTCACTAGGAGTGAAGTCGATCCCAACCTTTACTTTAAGGTTGAAGATGAAAAACCTCTCATACTGGTGATGTATGTTGACGACCTCTTTCTAATAGGTGCAGACCCTCTCATTCACAAATGTAAGAGGGAGTTGGCTTCTGAATTTGAAATGAAGGACCTATGACTGATGCATTATTTCCTAGGACTTGAAGTTTGGTAGAGGCGAGGGGAAATTTTCCCATCTTAAGGAAAATATGTGGTGATGATATTGGAAATATTCGGTATGGTGGACTGCAAGCCCGTAACTACCTCGATGGAGTTTGACTTCAAAAAGTTAAGCAGTAGTGCATCTGGACCTTTTTACGAAATGTCACTGAGTATCGTCAACTCGTCGGAGCATTAATGTTCTTAGTGAACTCCCGTCCAGATATATGCTTTGTAGTCAACACATTAAGTCAACATATGGTTGAACCTCACTACATACATTGGATTAGTGCCAAGAATTTGTTGAGATATCTTTGTGGCACAATTACTTATGGGTTAAGATACACTACCGGAGATGTGAAACTACTTGGGTATACTGATGCTGATTGGGCAGGTAGTGTGGTGGACCAAAAGAGCACTTCCGGGTGCTGTTTCTCTTTGGGATCTACTTTGATATCCTGGATGAGCAGGAAGTAGAAGTCAGCGGCTTTGAGCAACTCCGAGGCAGAGTATATTGCTGCTAGCATGGCCTCCTGTGAGGTAGTTTAGTTGCGAAAGCTCTTCAGTGAGCTATTTGGATTTACATTGGATACCATCGTGATTTTGTGTGACAACCAGACCAAGATCTGTTTATTAGAAAATCACGTATTTCATGATCGCTCCAAGCATATCGATATCAAGTACCACTATATTCGAGATATGGTGCAGGGGGGAGCTATAAGGCTCTAACATATCCGTATATATGAACAGGTCACTGACATTCTAACAAAGCCCCTAGGAAAGGTCAAATTCCTGACTTTCTGAGAACAACTTGGTGTCGTTCAGAGACCCTCTGATGAGGGTCAAGTATGATGTATAGAGCTCTAGGAGCTCCAGGGGGTGCGTGGGGTACTTCTTGAAGCGACATATGACCAGAGGGTGACTCATCATCCCCTGTTGGTGCACTTTGTATAGGATAAAAGGTTCAACCTTGTCTTGTGACTCCCTGTGGTGACTATGGAATAGGATGATTAGTTCTCCTATGGGCCAGGATGATTCGTTCTCCGTGGCGACTATGGAACATGATGATTAGTTCTCCTGAAGGCCAAGATGATTCGTTCTCTGTGGCAACTATGGAACAGGATGATTAGTTCTCCTATGGGCCTGGATGATGTATTCTCCATGATGATTGTGGACAGGATGATTTGCTCTCCTGTGGACAGGATGATTCACTCTCTTGTGGACAAGATGATTCATTCTCTTGTGGGAGAAGATGATTCGCTCTCTTGTGGGACAAGATGATTCGCTCTTATGTGGATAGGATGATTCGCTCTCTTGTGGACAAGATGATTCGCTCTCTTGTGGGATAGGATGATTCGATCTCCTGTGGACAGGATGATTCAATCTGCTGTGGACAAGATTATTTGCGCTTTTGTGGGACAAGATGATTTGCTCTCATGTGGATAGGATGATTAGTTCTCCTGTCGAGGCATCCTACCCATGCAATCTAGGACTCATGGGAAGTACCTCTCATCTGATCAATGAGCAGGGAAATGAGGATAGGGACCATAGTAGTACTGATGGACGCATCGTTGTATCTACCGTACTCCCTATGTTAGGATGACCTACATTGATCTGGAATCAATGATACTGGTCTGGGACCAGTGCGAGTGGTACCCACTATGACACTAACTTCAGGTTAGTAGAGGACTGGTCTAGGACCAGTAATACACACTCTGAGACTGACTTCGGGTTAGTGGAGGATGGTATGATACATCCTCGATCACTTCTTCTTCTTCTTTTTCATAGTTCGAGTAGAGTAGAATAGAGCAGAACAGAGTAGAGCATAGCAAGGCAGAGCAGAGCATAGCAAGGTAGAGAAGAATGGGGGTCAAGCTGTTCAGGGTAGTGCATTTGATGGATGAATAGTAGCGACGGTTAGACAAATTGCAGATGGAGTTCTCCCTAGTTGAGAGGGATTGTTAAAATTGGCAACTAGGGCCAAAATCCATGAGGATCACCTTATTCATGGCTGATAATATTTTATCTAGATTCCTCTCATCGAGAGGTGTAGGATTGATCTAAAAATCATTCGATTCTGATAAGTATTTATGGAGATATGAATTTATTTTGATTATGGACAAATTGTCAAAGTAGGCTATCAACTTATGTAGGCTTAGAAGCCCAATAGACACATCTATTCATCATCAACTTTTGCATATAAATACAGGATGTCTCCTCCTCATTTGGACACACACTTCTCATCCCTCTCTCTCTTTTGCGCAGAAAAGAGTCTCTTTCTCTCTCCTACGCAGATAGGTCTCTCTCTCACACGTGGGAAGGAAGGACACAATTTTCTAAGGGTTTACAAACTGCAGATTGGAACTTTGACCAGTGTTGACCAACATTCTCTCTCTCTTGACTGCACAGTAGGTGAAGCTAACTCTCCTTGGAAATCCACAATTTTTGGCAAAGGAATCAAGGTGATCTGACCTCCGGTTTGGAAGATATTGACTGCCTTAGTTTAGGGCTAATGCCGATGATGTTGATGCCGCTGATGCCGATGATGCTAATGTCGGTGATGTTGGTGATGGCAATGATGCTGATTGTTATAACTCCAAATCTCACTCTTGAGGTTTGTGATGCTGCACTCATGGCCTAGGGCAACCCCTCCTTCTAGACCTGGTCCCAAATTTAAAAAACAGTGTTTTATTCCCTCTACGCGACATTGCCCTGAGCTAAATGCGTGTATACGTGGGTCTGTGTATACCCATCCTGCGTATATGTTTAAAACACTTAAAAAAAATAAATCTCCTTAATTTCGGGCAGAGATCACGGGTTTTACCTGTTGATTACCTGTTAGTTCCTGTTGCCCAACTGTTCCCAATGAATTCCCAACTAAAAAACTACTTTGGGAGAAGTATAAAAAGGCTTCTATGGGAAGGCCAAAGAGAGGAGAGAAGAGAGAGAAAGATTACTATGCTGAGATTTCCCTGACCAAGTCTGAAGATCCTTGTGCCTCTTGCACTTCCCCCATTCTACAGGAAACCCTTGTTTCCTTGTGTGTGTTGATGATTTCATACTACTTATGAGATCATGGAGTAAGTCATGGAAGGAGTTTGTTAAAGGCTTGAGACTGGACGAATCCGGGAGACGGTTCCGCATGGAGCCTGCGAAAGGACGAATTAGGTGAAATTATTCCTTTTCTGTACTTTATTTGTCTATAAGAAAAGAAACACATGTCTTTGTTCCTGATATAGATCTTCTTCATGTTATGATATTCATATTATGATTCATATGCGAACGGTTGCTTAATGGCATAACTAACTACCTTTCCTTATAATATGAAGATGGTTTCTTTATGATGTTTAGTCCATATACTGCTGTACTTTCTTGAATTGATTGTTTTGCAGGTCAAAGGAGCAAAAGGAACTCCAAGAAGGGTTTGGACCCTGGAAGGCTCTTCTCAAACATAGAACCTCAGGTACGCCCCCTATCGTAGAGTTTGCTTATAGTAGCATTATGATTGTATGAAATGTGTGTTTCTTTGCATAGATAACCTCTAGTCTGCTAGGGTATTCACCCAAGACCCTAGGGGAGTTTATCCCACAACACTGATGCCGGTGATGGCGATGATGCTGATGCCGGTGATGTCGATGATGTTGATGTTGGTGATGCCGATGATACTGATGCCGCTGGTGCCGCTGATCTAGGTTTTGCTGCTGCTAATATAAATCAGACTTTTGTACTATTTCTCTCTGCTGAATTATTGAAGATAAAAGAAGATTTGATGAAAGGGTTTCCCCATATTGGGGTTTGTCCCTGGCTAGCCACCACATCTTGTGTCTCGTCTTGGCTTGTTTTCTGTTGATCGTTTAATGTTCTATCTGCATGTTACTTTTGTACATGTGATTGCTAATCTATGGATAATAATAAGAAAGATAAGTAAACTGCTCTAAGCATAGAACATACCATAATTTAATAGAATGTATATAATTGTATTGGTTAAGTGAATGCAAGTAATAATATATGTTACCTGAAGATAACTAAGATCTAATAATAAGATAAGTAAAATACTCGACGCAGTTTGGGAAATAGCACAGTTCATTTCCATAGCAGCATGAAAGAATCTCAACCCCTGGTTAGGGTTGTGCGAAGGCCGATTTTAACAAATCGCGAAGGTACTAAAGGTTAGAATAGAGCGTGAAGCGACCTGCTCGAAGGCAGATCTAGTTGGAATAAATCGACATCACATCCATCTCAAGGGTGCAGAAACTTGGTTCCAGCTTCCACCCATACTGCTTTGGGTGAGATTTTAGTTCGCACTCTGCGGGCTGATGCTGAAAGGGCTTGTAGCGTAGGGATTTATTTGGCTAACTTAACTCTGAACCTGGGTTAGACCCCCATAAGCAAACAAGTTGAGAAGGAGGAAGGAGCAGAAGGTTGATTATCATTGACTAAGGATCTTGTGCCTTGGTCTTGGAGTGGAAAATAGGTCAAGGGTGTTAACCTTGGTATTCGTAAATTGGAATCTCTATAAGAAGAAGAATTTGTTTGGGTTTTCCTCTCAAGTGGGAGAGGTTTTGGCCTTGGCTGATAGCCTCTATTCTGTGTCTCGTGTCTCTTTATGGTTTATGCATTGGTAGTTGTTTGATCAAGAAGAACACAAATAACCTAAGTAAAGACGTTCCTAATCTAAAGAGTAAAAAACATTCACAAGTAGTTACTAATAGAAGAGAAATCGCTAAATCGCTATGCCCTAGATTTCTCAACAAATGGTCCCTGTCTGTGCAAGTCTGTTAAAATATGAAGGATTACTGCATTGAATTTTGCTTGTTTCTCCTATGCCTACATCTCTCATTATCTTCCTTGCAACTCCTTAATTCTTTCTTGAAGCTTCTCAATGTGTGTGCTAATTCAGAAGAATGCCCAACACCACATTCTTAATTTGATCCATAGGGAGAGTCTCAGGAACTGTAGTCTACCATCTTGCTAGTCATCTTTGTTGTTTTCTTCCTGCAAAACATTCCATGTCAGTTAAACCAAAATATAAACATAATCAACATACCTTTGTATAGTTCGGGGAGGATATCTATCTGCAAGATCAACTTGATTAGCACAATACATGTATAAACATAGTCATAACAACATATAGATATCAGCCTAACCATAGTCCAATCATCAATGCATGGCCATATCAACCACACATCATGACCTCATGTATGACAACTACACCCATATCAATATATGCATAATCAACATATGGATGACATGCATGCATACACGATAGATACAAACATTGACATGCATAACTGACCTATACTCATGATAAACACATCCAACATCACACCATCCACTTTCACATGGTGACATCACTACAACCATGACCAACACCATGCATATGAAAGAATTGCATAGACCACAAGTGTAAGTAACACATATGCAACTGACATGAATGCATGGCCAACACACACCACCTATCTAGTGTAAGGGGTGAACCATGCTCTGGTACCACTCTGTAACACCCTTCTCCCACATTTAACCAAGTTAACCGGTCTGTTGGGGTAAACATGTGACGAGACACTACTACAATCTTATTCAACTCCCCTTGTATGGTTAAGGAAGTGGAACTAACATAACACAACCAACCTGACCTTCTGCACATGCCACAGAACCTACAGGAGCCAACCAACCCTTCTAGGTGATCAACCCCTACAATAACTTGACACTTCATTTCCCTAGAGCTTTAGTTGCTCCCATGACTTGGGCATGCATGCAATTTGGACCCTCTAGTTGCTCTCACAACATGGGCATGCAAGCGTCTGGGATCTTTTTTCAACTAGTTATGAGCCCACGACCCTGGACTTTGGGCCACTTTTTCAGGGCCAAGACTCAAGCCATTGCATAGAACTACATGAAAATTAACATTGAAACAATGATACAAATGTAATTACTTGAACAAAGACTTGGTTGGACCCTTACTAACCATGACAACCATTTTGTCAAACATGTCACAAATATGCATTCTACAAATCATAACAATGTATTTGAGCGTAGGGGTCTCATACTTATTTGAGAATCGCTAAGAAGCATTGATGCCTTATCACATTAGCTACATTATCATCTATTAGGTCATATATTCATTGTACATTCATTTACAAATTGAAATAGGATGAGAGCCATACATCATCACTGTCATAAATCATGCTCATAACCAATATATAGCCAACAAAAATAACAAGGATACATTAGCCAGAGATGCCTCATATGAACCAATACATTTTCTCATAAAATAAAAAGGATAAATAGTTCTTATTAATGAATGATTATGCCAACGAGGTTCGGGACTTCCATGTACCACCTGACCATAGATTGGCTAAACCAAATCTTTCCTTTAGCCAATCACCCCTGTGCCATATTCCAAGCATGAATGTGGGACTTATAACCAAAATCAACCAGGGTTTCTTGAGGCTACACCACCTCACCCTCAACAACAGAACCAACCTTTACTGCAATCCCCACTAGAAGACTAGGCCATAAACAATAAACATACAATACCAGGATTACCACAATCCTCACTGGATCACTAGGCCAAAAACAAGCATGGATGCCATCAGACCTCTCCACCTACACCGTGAGGGATTTGTCCATCCCAACCTCTCAACTTTATGATGTATCCCTCCATTACTGGTCAAGGGATTCCTAGGCCTACGAGGTCTCCACCCTATGGGATTCACCATATATCCCATACTGTGATTCCTAGGCCCAATCAGGGGTACTCACCACTGAGATTTATTGTGTATCCTGCCATTTACTGGTTAAGGGATTCCTAGGCTTAATCGAGGTGTTTACATTTAATCTTTACCATGTATCCCATCTCAAGATTCCTAGGCCTTGTGAATAATACTGTGAGCACACCACTCAAATTCGAGTCCATTCGAAAATCCTACTCAACCAAATGCAAAAGAACCCACCACACCATGACTATTTGGAAATGGAAAGGCTAGGATGAAAACCACTGTCACACCTGGAAAAACCCATGCCCATGACAACAAGAGAACCAAGAACACACATGCATAACCATCCATGATAAATCTAGCAAGGAAAGCACACATGCAAATCAATATCTACAAATAATCTCGTTGTAGCTCCTAGATCCTGCTCCTCCTTGGTTGATCTTTTCTTCCTCTTGCCTTCTTTTCTTTTCTTGATCCAATGCTGAAGTGCTCCAATAAAACTCTAAGTGTCCAAGAGTGAGAGAGAAAGAATAGAGAGAGAGCTCCAAAACTAAACTGACAAAAGGTACCAATTGATCCTCAAAATCCTTTTTATTAATGAGACCTCTATTTTCTTCATTTTCCATTATTTTCCTTTATTTTTCTCCTCACATGCAACCTAAGAACTTTCACCTTCCCTTTCTCCTAATTTCCATTATTTTCATAAATAAAATGCCAATTAATGCCATTTTTCCTTTCTAAAGCCTTTTCCATTGCCTTTGCCAATTTCCTTAGCCATAATAAACCAAATGAATACCCACAATAGGATGTCTTGCCCAACATTCAACTTGGAATAAGTGTCCCATAATCGTGGTTATTATTTTTCCTTTATTAACTTTTATGAAATGGAATTTTCACCAAGGCTTTTACATATTTAGAAGCATTGATGAAGACAAATGAGTGTCGTATGACGCTCTAGCTTTAAAGAATTCCATAACACATCTACTAGCCAATGTGATGCTTCACATTTTATTGTCTTTTAAGCTAGCAAAAGACAAACATGTGACAACAGTTAATAAATCCTTTCTAGTATGTTATTCGCAAAGGTGTTGAGGCTCATTGTGTATCACATATCATCAAGCCTAAATCATTGGATTAGCTTCAACAATACAAAGGTGTGGGTTCATTACATTAGTGACAACTTTCTCCATTATTTGATTTGGGAAAAGGTAGAGGCATATTTCTGGCTGTACATGTCCAGTCTACAAGCTCTTTTAGGTCCTCAATATGAATGGATTTTTATTTATGTTGAGAATGTGAAATGTGTTATTATTATTACAGATTTTAGAAGTTCTACTTTTTACATAAGAAACTAAATTTTTATTCTTTGAGAGAGGTTGGTGCACGAAACCCTTTAAAGGGATATCCAAATATCTAGAAGAAATCATACAACATGATATGATAGTTCATATTTTTTGAACTCAACCACCTACAAAAAATCCAACATCAAAAGGAAATAGTTCTAGTGGAACCTCTAGCATCTTTACATTGTTTGGTAAAAGTAGTTATTTTCTAGATCTCTCTCAGAGAAGGCTTATGCTTCTTATGCTTCTAAAAATGACACTCATAATATGTAACACATTCAATAGATTTCAGGGCTTATAACTAGTGGGTAGAATCAAGGGAGAACCGAGTGACATTTCAGGGCTTTAGCAACCAACATTATGAACCAAAAAAATGATGTCAATCTCGCTCATATATTCATAATTTTTGAGAGGTCAACCCTAAACTTTTATTTAGTATAAATTGTAATTCAAGATGGAAGCATGTCATTTTTGGTTCACATATGTGGAGGATAAACATGTAACTGAGGGACCTTGATCACCTATAACAACTTTAGCCCATTAGTCTAGCAACCATGAATCAGATCTATGATGCACTAATAGCATTTCTATTCCATCTCTTGCTAAATATGGTTCAACCCTATCATTTTTGGTCCATCTTGTGCTAAATATGGTTCAGGTGTATTTTTTATTTGCCACCAAGAATTCATAACTATAATAGTGATGTAACAAAGTCAAGCATAATAAGGAGTAGTCTTACCTCAACACCTAAAAACATATAAACATGAGACTAACATTTAATATTGGAGATAACCTGATAGAGTACAAAATGTATATTAATGTCTAAAATTAATAATTTAACTATTACTTCAAGAAAAATTGAAAAATAATTATAAACTTATATTAATAGTACAAAATGTACAAGATTATGAACCAACTCCAATGTCAATAAAACCGAATATTACTTCAAAAACTAAAACATTACAAAGGACCACTTAGACAAAGAGGGATCCAAGTTAGATTTGGCTAATCTAATGCTTTCTTCCAAATCCTTCAAGAGCTAATCACAAAGTATGAATTTGAAACTAGAATCATTTTGCTTCTACTTTCTTTTTGTAAGAAGGTATTTATTGTTGGTTTTTACTAAAGTAGAAAGAAGTTAAAACTTAAACGTGTGCATTCCTATGGCAAGTAAAAGAGAATTTGAAGTACATTGAAGCCTTCAAATTTGATCACTATCGAAGATATCATCCGTGGTTTCCTGTGCAGCCTGGACGTACACACTTTTCCTCGGCTTCAATCAAGTGAATTAAATTTGAGATAACTTGCTAATTTGTACATGATACCATTTCTCTACCATGAAAGTGGTCCTCAATCACGAGCACCGAGACTGTGCACAATAACTTGGTGCTATAATTTTTCAAGATATGATAAGTGTTGCTTGGATTTAGTCTACAAAAAATGTACTCACTTTGCTTTAGGCTAAAAAATGCCACGCTTTGGGATAGAAAGCTATTATTGCAATTTGCATTACATAAAATAGATTTTTCTCTATTTTCTTAGTGCAAGTGGATGCAATCTAGAATTTGGATCTAGTTTTTCCAAGTCATCTTCTTTCACTATGTAGCATTTGAACAAGTCTTCATTACTCGACAACTGGGATGTAAATTGTCACAAATTTGTCACAGATGATGGAAAAATGGTCCTTCTGGTAACTTGTTTGACATTTCAAACATATCTTTTGAGTATAGATGAGGAGACACAATGATAGGAGAGGGAATATAATCACTAGCTATGCATCCTTCAATAGTTATATAATTATGAATAGTTTAAATCTTGAAATATAAGAATGTATAATCATTATTGCGGGAGAATTAAATAATGTTAGATCTAAGACTTTTTTGATCCATAATGTAGAGAACAGTCTTTTAGATTAATCACATTGCAAGGATTGGGTCGATGTTTCGAACCAACTAATGTAGTTCATCCTCAGGACAAGGTGAGAAACCACACAACCTGAGAGAATAAATAGCAGGGATGCATCAAGGTTCAGGTCCAACAATCTCTCACTTTCTCCTAAAGTATCTCTTCAGCTCCATTCTATTCTCAACGAAATCCTAAATGAAGCTTTTAAATCCCTTAAATCCTCACTCTTCCTAGGATTGCTCAACTGTCTCTAACATCTCTCCATTCATGACATATTCTCCACAATTTAAATTTACAATTTAAAATTTACTCAAACTCCACTTAAACTTAGGAAAATAAATAAAATGATTAAGGAAACCCACTCCCTTTAGTAAATGTGAAATAAGACTCATGGGTCTTATAAGCTTTGACAGGTGCTCCTACATCAGACTCCTTGAGTTGGAATAATTCATGGACTCCTGTTCATGAGTCACCCAACTGCTCTTGTTGCAAACTTCGTCAGATTTCATCTTCCAACTAGTTGTCTGACCTCTTTCAATTGCAGGTGCATTTACCGCCTTCTCTCTTTCTCCTGGATGCCAAACCTTACATCATAACTTGCCATCTCTCTCATCATGTTGCTGCTCCATTTTTTCTGCCACTGTTGCTTTAGTCCTTCCAGGTTTCCAAATCTTATGTTTCTTCTGTCCTCTCTCTTTGCCGATGCATTTTTCTTTTGTTAATTTCTCTTCTTTTCTGGTTCTCTTCTTGACTGATTTCTTCATCCACAATTTCTTGATTTTCTCTTTACACTTTACAACCTTTCTGAAACACATGGACCTTAGTTGAACTCCATTTTCTATCAATTGTTGTTCATTCTCTTTTGCCATAGAAATTATGAAATTTCTATCCAATTTTACTTCACCTCTTTCATTTACAGCCTGTTGGTTACACTTTATAGCTTCCCCTTCATTGCTATGAAAGACAATTGTTTCCTCTATATCATCATGTTCACTTAATAAATTTTCTAGCAAATTAAATCTTCCTTCATATTCAATAAGCATGTCATTTACATATGGCTCCTCTTTCCTATATAAAACAAAATTTCCATCACAATTGATAGATTTAAAATTACTATGCTTTCCCTTCTCCACAGATAATTCTTTCATCACATCTTTATGCTGATTTTCTACAAATCTTATGAAATTGTCAGCAAATTTTACTTCAGCAGTTCCCTTTTCATTAGACATTGTTCCTTGTTCTGATACAAGGCTATCATTCAACAATTCAATAGCTAGAATTTCTTGGAGCATATCATTATGAAGTATCCTTTCATCTTCTGTACTTATACCATTGCAACAAAATGATGTTGTTTCATCTTCATATATAACAGAAACAAAACTATGTTTTTCTAAAGCTTCTGCATGGTTTACAGATTCATCAATTTGAAAATCATAGATTTCCTGAACTTCTATATCTGTCAATATCATCATACATTCTTTCACATTTTCCATAACAATTCTATCTTGATTCTCTACTGAAGATGCTTCATTCTGGTTACAAACTCTCATTTGCTTGTCTTTAGTTTCTTGAATTATGACAAATTCCTTGCCAATGCCATTATTCTCAAAGTTATTAAGTACATGCTAGAAGTACTTTTCTAATCTAGCTATTTCTTCTAGTAATCACATTTCTTCATCAAGACAAATTAAAATCTCGTTCAATCCTTATCACGTCCGAAACTTATGCTAACTAGCATGCATCTTTCGGAGTGATATCCGTCAAATGTTGTCCATACTCAATGAACAGCTATGATCGATCTAGAATTCAACTGGATCAAATCGTATTCCATAAAATATTGCGTTCATTTTCTATATTAAAACTCGTGCACTTTTTGACGCGATTAGTGTCTGATTTGATCCTTTCAAGCGAACGGTCACGATTAACTGAGCTATTAACTCAGTTCTATAATTTATTGCATTCAGTTTTTGGAATTAACCTCCGTGCTTGTGGGCACGTGATGACCGTCAGATCACTTCAATGGTCACGATCGATTTAATAATTAACTTGATTTTATAATGTATCGGGTCCAGTTCTTGTGTTAAAGTGCTTGCGCATCCACTAGCGAACACCGTCAATCTTAAACCAAATAGATCATCATTGATCCATCCTGTGATCAATGATGATTTGTTAGTGCATTCACTCTTTATCAGATTTCAACCGGCGATCAACAATCAAAGCTTTTGACCAAGCGATCATCAAATGTCAGACTTCACCAAAGGTTTCAATTTCACACACAATTACCTGTATTTAATATAGAATTTAGTCTATGACTAAAGACTCAACGAAATCAATTCACATCATAAAAGATCACGTAGAAGCAATTTTTAAACACAAACTCCTTTCATTCATAACATTATTTGCACATGTATTCAGAACATCTCGTGTTCTGACTTTTTCTCTCCACTACTTAGCTCTTCCTAACACTCTAACATTGTCTAACACTTTCTCTAACCCTCTAACACTCTAGCTCTCTCTAACCTTTAATTATTCAAAAGATCACAATTTGTACAAATACGGATTTATGAACCAATTTAGTTTAGATCCAACAATCTCTCACTTTCTCCTAAAGTATTTGTTCAACTCCATTCTATTCTCAACAAAATCCTAAATGAAGCTTTTAAATCCCTCAAATCCTCACTCTTCCTACGATTACTCAACTGTCTCTAAAATATTTTCATTCACGACTGATCCAAAAATAGGAATGCAACAAATAACGGATATAACTATAAACATAGAGATGCAATGGAAATAATACTTCATCTCATTAATGCAAAATACTAAAATATGCTTACAAACAACAATGGAAATAAATCAGCTAGGGCGATGGTAGTTTATCTCTGAGAAGAGATGTGGTGGCTACACGCCTCTGAACTGTGTTACAATGAGGCTCAAAGGCCTATTTATTGTTGAAAAGCAATGGAAAACCCTAAACATCAAAAAACCTAACCCTAGAAGATGAAATGCCAAACTGTGTACCCTGTTTGGGTAAATTGGTACATCAACTTCCCGAGGTCGTAACTTTGGCATACAATCTTCTTTTGACGTGCACAATATCTCGTTAGAAAGCTCTATCCAAGAATTACAACTTTGGGAAGAGCAACATCAGTCCGTGGACGCATGTTGCTCCCAGTGTTCCCAAAAAACATCGTTTAGGGCTTCAAAATGGCTTCGGAAGTGTAGGACTCGAAAAATGGCTAAAAATAGTAAACTGTGCTACAATTAAGGGAACTGAAAAGCTGAAAGAAACAATGGTGGGGGTCCAAGTGGACTTGGTAGGTCGTCACCAATATCCACCTGGATCAGTCCTCCCCCATTAGGAAGCAATGATCCCTATTGCGTTGAGTTCCTCCATGAGATGAAGAAACTTCTGTTGAAATTGGTCCATGGTGAAGGAGTTGGCCTTCTTTCACAACTTGATACAATTGGATATTCTACTGGCGAGTGTGCTTGATCTGTGTGTCCATGATCTGATTAGTTGCAGCTTGTTCCTCTGTGGGTGTGAGTTGTTCTACAATGTCGGATGTGTCTAGTAATGGTGGAAAGTATAGCTAAAGGTGGTCCAGATTGAACATTGGGTGTAGGCCAAGGAATAGGGGAATGCTGAGCTCAAATGCATTATCTCCCATAGCCTTGGTAATGGTGTAAGGACCATATCAGAGTGGTATGAGTTTTTGATAGGCTCCAGTAAGGCATTCCTTTTGCAAACGCACCCAGACTTTGTTGCCCACTTGAAACTTGTGTGGCACCCGATGTTGATCATGTCGCTTCTTGTACTTGGCATTTGATTTCTCTAGAATGTCATGGACCTACTGGCGAACATGTTGGATGTGCTCAATAAAGCTATTTACCTTATCTGTTTCAGACTGGACATGAGCCGATTCTGCGTGAGTAGCTGCAAATGGCATGGCCACATCAATGGGCCATAGTGGTACTTGAAAGGGGTTGTGGCTAGTCGAGCTGTGGAGAGCCCGATTATACCTGTGTTGAACATAGGGGAGGCTCTCGTCCCATGTGTGTGGATTCTTTGAGTTTTACATGCGCAGAATGTGTATGATCATCCTATTGGCAACCTCTGTCTAGCCATCAGTTTGAGGATGGAAGGCTGTGGAATTAGTGAGTTTGGTGTCGAGCATCAACCAGAGACTGGAACAAAATGTACTGAGGAACTTGCTGTCTCGATCTGAGTTGATAGACTGTGGGATCCCAAAGTGTACCCACACTCGTTCAAAGAAAAGTTTAGCAGTGGCTTCTGCTGTGATATTCTTCTTGCAGGTAGCCATAATGGCCATCTTTGAGAACCTTTCGATGACCAAAAAAACACAGTCGTATCCATACTTAGTGGAAGGAAGGCCTGACATGTAATCCATAGAGATGGATTCCCAAGGTCGACTAGGGGTAGGCAGCGGGGTATAGAGGCCTTACTTCTTGATGGTTGGTTTGGCAATGGCGTAGGCAGTGCATGATCTGATGTACTTCCCAACATCTTGTCGAAGATTTGACCAATAGAAATACTTCTGCAGTACTGCCACCATTTTCTCAACCCCAAAACTTCCAACAACCCGACTGTAGTGTGCTTCCCAAATCATCTTGGCACACTCGCTTAAAGGAAAACAAAGGTGACCCAGGTGGCATAACAGGGCATCCTGGAGGTGAAAATCTGGAACATGCTGATCCTTCAAGAGTGTCTGGTATGTGTGGCCGAATTCTGGGTTGCTTTTGTAGAGAAGTGGCCAATCAAAAGTCTCGTGCCCACAAGAGTTGAGCACAGTGGTTAACGCCATGATCGGTGGTTGACTGAGGCAATCTACAACATTATTGGTGCTACCCTTCTTATACTTGATATTCAAATGGAACTGTTGTAGGTATGTGGACCACTTCTGATGGTGATCATTCTGCAATTTCCCTTGGGTTTGTATGAAATGTAGGGGCCGATGGTCTATGTGGATGACCATTTCCTTCCCCAAAATGTAATTCTTCCATTATCGGCAGGCCTGCACAAAGGAATACATCTCTTTGTGTTATGAAACCAGCTCAAGAAAAGATAGAAAAGATAGATCAACGACTTAGAATTCAACCTCTTCGAGGGGGCAACCTCCTTTACATTACATAAATGAACAATTCTTCGATGATACAAATGAAAAGACCTCCTTTCTATATATAGGAGTCTAAGGGCTCATAGCATAATTAGAGCCGACATAACAATAATAATGTAAGGGCACAATAATAACAATAGTGGGCTTCTATGGGGCACAATAGTAACAATATGGGCACTACAAGGGTACATCAATATAATAAGTGGGTTGTACTAATAACAATAAGGGGTTACACTAGTAGTATAGGGGCCTAACATGCCCCTCTCCTTCAAAAAGCGTTGTCCTCAACGCTTGAGTAGTTCTTGATGCTTTTGTATAAAATCCTTGTCCTCCCATGTAGAATCTTCAGCGGGTAAGTTCTTCCACTTGATGATATACTATGAAATTGATCGATTTCGTAGTTGTCGGGTTCTTGTTTCTGTGAGTGCTGCAGGTTCCAATATGATTTTTCCTTCCGCTTCAATTTCTAACAATATTGTTTGAATTGGGATCTTTTGCAACTTTTGAATAAGTGGCCATACTTCTTCTCCCTTCTTCCATTCATCCCTTGCTTCATTTATCCAATTTAGTTGGATAATAGAAATAGCACAAAAGAATGCTTCCACATCCTCATCCTTGAAGAGTTGTTCCATTCGGTAAGGTCGTCGTTTTTTAAGTGCATGTAGTATTGCCAACATTTCCTTCTCATAAATAGCTTACTTGATATGTAGTAGTAAAAATACCCAATCACCTACATCAAAACATTTTTTACTACGATGTTGATCTACCTGTTGTTTCACTTGATTTTGCACCGAAGTGGCATTATCCTTTAAAAGTTGGAGAACTTGTTGTTGATGCTCGCTGTGATCTTTCACTGCTTGAACCTTTTTCTTCTTGATATGTCCTTCTATCTTGAGAGTTTGAGGAGTGGTAATTTCTTCCAATGCTTTACAAGATATGGTGGGATTCATTTTTTGATGCTCGATGTGATCTTTCACTTCTTGAACATTTTTCTTCTTGATATGTACTTCTATCTTGATAGTTTGAGTAGTGGTAATTCCGACCAATGCATTACAAGATATGGTTGGATTCATTTATTCTTTCTCGATGTGATATTTCACTTCTTGAACCTTTTTCTTCTTGATATGTACTTCTATCTTGAGAGTTTGAGGAGTGGTAATTCTTGCCA
>APFE030823220.1:106672-130226 GCA_000404065.3 Pinus taeda | reverse complement strand
ATACCAAATGTTATGAAACCAGCTCAAGAAAAGATAGAAAAGATAGATCAACAACTTAGAATTCAGCCTCTTCGAGGGGGCAACCTCCTTTACATTACATAAATGAACAATTCTTGGATGATACAAATGAAATGACCTCCTTTCTATATATAGGAGTCTAAGGGGTCATAACATAATGAGAGCCGACATAACAATAATAATGTAAGGGCACAATAATAACAATAGTGGGCTTCTATGGGGCACAACAGTAACAATATGGGCAATACATGGATACATCAATATAATAAGGGGGTTGTACTAATAACAATAAGGGTTTACACTAGTAGTATAGTGTCCTAACACTTTGTCATAAGTGGGATACTTCCAGACTGTGTCTGAAAGTGTCTCATTGTGATATGCCATTGGATGCTATGTTGAGTAAGGACTGCCCCAATAGCATAGTCAGAGGCATTTCTCTGGACCTCAAATGGTTGTTGCAAGTCTGGTAATGTGAGCACTGGTGTTGTGCAGAGGCATTCTTTCAACTCTACGAATGACTTCTATTGAGATTCAGACCAAAAGAATTTTTCTCTCACTCCTCCCTTGGTGACTTGAATCAAGGGCCAAGTGATATGAGAAAATCCCAACACGAACTTGTGGTAGAAGTTACTAGAAAGCTGCGGAGCTCTGCCAGAGTGGTTGGAGATGGCCAATCTCGGATGACTTGGATCTTGGCTAGATCCACATGCACCCCCTATTGATCAATAATGTATCCCAGATATTGACCCTGGGTCATGCCAAAAGTGCATTTCTCCAAATTGGCACATAACTTGTGTTGCCGCAGTGTTTGGAGAACCTGTTGGATGTGGTGGAGGTGCTATTCCCAACTCTGGCCAAAGATCAAGATGTCATCCAAGTATACCACTACAAATGAGTTGATGAATGGCCATGAGATGTCATCCATTAGCCTCATGAAGGTTTCAGGAGCATTCGTCAATCCGAAAGGCATAACCAACCATTCGAAAAGGCCCTCGTTAGCTTTGAAGGCAGTCTTCCACACATCAGAGGGTTCGATTGGTACTTGGTGATATCCTGACTTAAAATCGATATTGATGAAATATTTTGCCCCCTTCAGTTGGTCTAAGAGATCATCAATCCGTGGGATCATGTACCTATTACGGACAATGATCTTGTTCAACGCCCGATAGTCAATACAGATTCTCTAAGTCCCATCCTTCTTCTGTACCAACACGATCGGGCTCCCACAGGATGATGAACTTGGATGGATGTGACCTTTCTACAATAGCTCCTGAATCTGCCTCTTGATTTCATCATTCTCCAGAATGAAGCGCCGATAGATTGGTCCTTTGGGTAGCAGCGCACCTGGGGTCAAATCGATGGAGTGACTGACCTGACAGTGTAGAGGAACCCCTGCGGGAGAGGTGAAGATGTCCTCGTACTCCTCCATGACCTTCTCCATCTGTAGTTGTCGTGTGGAGGGGCCCTGTCTAGAGGTTGTGGCCACCATCTTCTTCTTTCCTTGAGGGCATATCATCAAGAAAAAAAATTTCCCTGTTTTGGAAACAAGCTTACTGCATTGTTTTGCAATAATCAAAGAGATGATGGTAGGCAGTGCTATCTCCATATCCTGTACAACTTATTTCCCAAAGTAACAATAACAACACAGGGCCTTGATTCATACACAACATGTCGCTTCCACAAGTATGGTTGTCCTAATAATACATCACAAACTTCAAGGGGAGCAATGTCACACAATACCTCATCTGTGAAGGGCTTGATGTTGTATGGAAGGTGGCACTATTGGCTCACGCGAAGATCCTGTCCTTGGTGAAGCCACCCGATGGTGTACAGTTGTGGAGGTGTTGTGGTTGGTAAGCCCAGCGGTTTCACGACCTCTGCCGAAAATGAGGTTCTTTTGGCTCCCGCTGTCAACAATGAACTGTAGCGGGAAGTCCTTTACCCACTTCTAGGAGTGGAAGAGATGCTCCTCCTCCTCTGGATCTTTGATTTCCTCCTTCTAGATCTTCGTGATGGCAATAATGGCGTTGGGCTCCGCATCAATAATATGCTTCCCTTTGTCATTCCCCTTGTCAGGTTCTGACTTAGAGTCAGAACATGCATCTGATTCTGAAACCTTTAGCTTGGCCACTAGTGATTGCCTGGCCCAACACTCACTTGTGTTGTGAGTGGAGCTCTTATGGAACTCACACCACTTTCCTGTGTCCTTTTTTAGCTTCACGGCATTGTTCTTTGCTTGCAGCTTTGGCAGGTTGTCTTGGGCCGCCCTGCCTTGGCTTTATACTTTGTTCTACAGTTTGAGGGCACCTTTCCCTTGCTTTAGATTCGTAGATCCAAAGTCTCACTTCTTCTATTTAAACTTTTGTTCGAACTTGATGACATATCGGTATATCGTGCCAAGTGAGGGGATGTTCTGGAATTCTATTTCTTTCTAGATGTACTTGTGCATGCAGCCACGATATTTGAGTACCAAATGCTACTCTGAATCCTTGATACCCAAATTTGTGCAAAGGGTATGGAAAATATTGGTAAACTCCGGCACATCTTGGTCCCTTCCCTGCTGTAGTGTGGTCCACTTTATGTATTGATCCTCATAGCTTCCGACAGGGTAGTACTTCTCCTTGATGGCATCCCAGAATGAATCCCAAGTGGGTGCGGCTGAAAATAGTGAGCTTGTACTTTCATCCTTCTACTCGCAGTAGGTTTCCCACCAGTCCTTGACGTGGGGGGCTGCTTTGAGAAGAGAGAAAATAATCTTTTCCCGACTGGAAAAATCATGCACAGAGAAATAACCCTCTAGTAGATTTAACCATTTATCGACAACATCTGTGTCTATCTGACCCTCGAATATGGGGATTTCAAAATTAACTTGTACCTTAAACGATGTGGTGTTTCCAGAGTAGCTATTGGAAGTCGATGCATCGCCCCTGGGTAGCCGCTAAAGGATCTGGGAAAAGTTGTCCATCACTGCATTCCTTTGTCGCTTGAGGGATTCTTCAAGCAAGATTTTAATAGGATCTCTTGCCCTCTCATCTTTCTTTTCATCTGCCATGGGAGGCCATTAGGATTTGCGAGGCTGGTCTTGCAAAGGTTCAACCAGTTCAAGCCCTAACTCCTTATATCCCGACCTCGTTGGGGACATGCTAAGAAAAACAGAGAAAAAGCAGTCTGCTCTGATACCACTGATACAGACTTAAATAGGAACACAAAAAATTACAGAGATAACCATAAAGACAGAGATGGAATGGAAATAATACTTCATTTCATTAATGTAAAATACCGAAATATGTTTACAAACAACAATGGAAATAAACCATCTAGGGCGATGGTAGCTTATCTCTGAGAAGAGATGTGGCGGCTACATGCCTTTGAACTATGTTACAATGAGGCTCGAAGGCCTATTTATTGTTAAGAAACAATGGAAAACCCTAAACATCCTAAAACCTAACCCTAGAAGATGAAACACCAAACTGTGGGCTCCGTTGGGTAAATTTGTACATCAACTTCCTGGGGTCATAAATTTGGCATTCAATCTTTGTTTGACGTGCACAGTGTCTCGTTAGAAAGATCTATCCAAGAATTACAACTTTGGGAAAAGCAACATAGGTCCATGGACCCATGCTGCTCCCAGTTTTCCCAAAAAATGTCGTTTAGGGCCTCAAAATGGCTTCGGAAGTTCAGGAGCCGAAAAACTTCTAAAAATAGTAAACTATGCTACAATTAAGGAAACTGAAAAGCTGAAAGAAACAATGGTGGGGGTCCAAGTGGACTTGGTAGGTGGCCACCAATATCCACCTGGATCAACGACATATTCTCCAAAATTTAAATTTACAATTTAAAATTGATTCGCACTCCACTTAAACTTAGGAAAATAAATAAAATGATTAAGGGAACCCACCCCCTTTAGTAAATGTGAAATAAGACTCATGGGTCTTATAAGCTTTGACAGATGCTGCTGCATCGCTTACCTAGCCAGAGAACCTTTGATATTCATATCGTGCTCGAAAGCCTGGAGTAGGAACCTAGGTCGATTAGAACTATTTAAAATATCTTTAATGGTTCCAACTACCTTCACCTGATCCTGCGGTTGAACATCCTCCAATTGTCTAAAATATAATCCAATATCACATAGTGATGACAGGCAAGATAGAGGGAAGTTCCTCTCAAAGGACATGACTTAAGGCGTAATGCTTAGACCATGATACAAGTGATGACTAGTAAACCACGAGACTTAAAAATAGGAGCGAGGACATATCGGGAATGACGACACGAGTAGTTGGGTTACGACGACTTATAGTCTGATGCTTGACACACTTGGAGATATAATGTTTTTAATTTGGAAATTATTTCCTATTTCTTTTAAAAATTGTACCCTTCATTCATATTGCAACATGTAAAGATGGACTAGAATCGAATATCATGTTTTAAATTAAGAAATATATGACATAGTCTAATTAAATATGTTTAAAATTTTCATGTAACATAATCCATATTTTGATAAAAGCACCTCACCTTTCAACATTCCAATGATTCCACACTATAATATGATCTGTGGGAGGTCTTTTACATGGTAACAATAAAAAATTATCCCAAATTTTTGTCTCATGCTCCAAACCTGGTCTAATATTCTCTTTGATCTATCTTTTAATATCGATGTCATGTGAGGCTTCGAACATTTTTTAATATTCTCTTTAATTTTGCCTATCAGGAAATCATAGTGTTCAGTTCGTGCGTTAATCTCTCTCTCTTCTCTCTCTCTCCTGTATTATATTAATATATATATATATATATACACAGAAGGAGAGAGATAGATTAAACGCACGAACTAAACTACGATTTCCTGATAGACAAAATTAAAGAGAATATTAGACCAAGTTTGGAGCATGAGACAAAAATTTGGATAATTTTTAATGTTACCATGTAAAAGCCTCCACAGAGAATAATATGTGTGGAAACTTGAGATGAATGATGAGGTGCTTAATATATATATATATATATATAATATATATATATATATATATAAATATATATATATATACTTATATATATAAATATTATATATAATATATATTATTATATATATATATATATATATATATTATAAGCAAGTTGCTACTGTCCAATCAATAGTAAAGCATAGTTTTATGGCAATTTGGAGGTGTGGAGCTCTGCATAATCAGAAAAGCTCTACACCTCCTTCTTATCGGGAAATTTGGTGTCCACTCGGAGCTACTAGTCCCACTAAGACGGGTAGCTATCTTAGAAACAAACAAACCAAAACTACTTTCGCTTTCCTTTATGAGGAGTAGATAAGAGGGGAACAAAGGACACCAACCTCAGTCTTGTGCATGGTTCCTTGCTTGGTTCCTCTCCCTTATGACAGATCTTTGCCACTTCTTCTTCGCTTACCTAGCTTCAAAGAGCACCTATGGAATCAAAGCAGCATAATACTATCGAAGAACAGAGGTCTACAATCATAAAAAATATAGGACCAGATATATATTGACCACACAAATGCATATATCATCAAACATACAAGAATGTGGAGGAAAAATTGAATAGCTTTATTAATATCAAGAATAGCAAAGAGGATTACAACCCATTGTTCTGACCCAGTGTCATCCTCCCAGCATGAAAGCCCTTCTTCACCTCATGAAAAGTTTAGATCACCCAACACTATGATATTTCACCAAGAAACCAACAACACTTCCTTACAAAATACAAGATTTTAGCCTCTGGATCTCTGTGATGAGGGATCCATATATAGATGTTTGCAGGGGGTGAGTCAGCTGCTGGGTTTTTGATTAGTGTCCTCTCTCTGATAGTTCTTGGTTCCACTTGGAGATTCATGATCTCTTACTCATCCCTGGGCGAATTCACAGAGGCAAGTGTCATAGGAGAAGTTTCTGTAAGATTCCATGATCATCCACCTTGCAAAATGTCTCTGCCATTTGTCTACTCTCGATCATCTCACCCTACAGAAGGGCTTTCCAGTATGCATCGCACTTTTTTCACTGCACAGGTGAGATGCATCACACCCTTAGCATTGAGCAGCCTGTATGGTCCAGTTTTGGCCAGTTCTGAGCAGTTTTCCATGGAGAACTTCTGGGAGATGATGTAATCAGATGACCTTGCTCCTTTAGGGTGTGAAGCAAGATTTTTAGGGATTTAGAAGCCCTCGGTTTATGGACATATATGATTGGGGTCGCAGTTCCCAAAAATGTCTTTAACAGTTTCCCCCTAAAGCATGAGGTCATTAATCTTTTGATGTCGGGTGAAATGCTTTATCATGAGGATCCGAAGTTTTTTCGAGCTGGAAGGCGACCTGTAATAAGATACAATACAATACATTATCTTCATAATATTTTCACGATCTAGCTGAGGCGGGCATTCCCATGCTTAGCTTTATAAATTCATTTCCATGTACATAGGACAGACAACCGTTTGTGTAGTAGACTGATGATTCGGACGGAGTCATCATCCTTTGATTCGGATGATCATCTATTCGGCAATGATGTACATTCGATGTCTTTATTTCCATGAATATATCACAACCCGGATGGATGAAACTATATCCGGGGCCTTCAAACTCGTTCAATCTTTGCCCGGAGTACAAGTCGATCCATGTGAAAGATGTTCTGGAGTCGAACATGGAAAGACATCGCCTGATTACTAGCCAATGATGTAAGCTGTTAACAGGTGCGAGAGGAATCACTGATAATGATGATGACCCTCAAGGTACGATAGTACAATTCACGTGGTGTGAAAATGGGACTTGGCTTCGAACACCACGTAAAATCTTTCGGTCGAAGGCCATTGATGTAAATCTATCGCCGGAAGTGAGAAACTTGCCATTGAGGCATGCAAGCTTCAAAGTATTGAAAGGGTTGTTCCTAGGTCGACCTCTCGGATAATGAGCTGATGTCGACGAGAAGTGACCCGTCATAAGAGGGCCTTAATGAATCCCACATCTATGACATAGAATGGAGCAAATGAAATTGGAGGTGAAAACGATTTGATGATACAAGGTTTAGGGTGGCGATCATGAAAGAATGGAGTGTGAATGTATTGCAGCGGATGAGACACAGGTGAATTCTCTGAGCGACTTCTCTTGAACATCGACGACATTGAAATGGATTGGTAGCATTAACCCCAAAGATGGATGGTGCGATGGACCAATGGTAATATGACCGGTGAATGGAATAACCCAACCCAACTCAGACATGGAGTAAAAGTGTCATGTTCAAGAGTGACTTGCTACCAATAGAGTTTCTTCAAGTTTTCTTCCCAATTTTCCTAGTCATTGCTGACTAGTACCTCTTTATTTTTATCAATCTTGAGGAGGATAACATGTGCTTGTTCTATAATTCGCCCTTCAGGTGAACCCGTTGCTATGTTTTAACGAGCCTAGCGACAATGAAACTCATTCTTGTCTATATGGACAAGTTTGTCGCTATTGATGTTAACGAGTTTAATGACAATGATAAGTCGGTCCTTTTTCAATTTTAGAGAGTCTGAAAAGGGATGGAAAGGAAACTCCAATAATCCTTTTTCGTCATATAATCCCTTAAGTCCGAAAAAGTATAAAATAATACGAAAGGGATGAATTTTCGATAGTTTTAACGAGCCGAACAAAACAAGTGCTCGATCTTTTTGTGTAATAATCCCTCAGGTCCAAAAAGATTAAAATCTAGAGGAGGGATAGTACTTCCGATGACTTTAACGAGCCGGAGAGGCCAATCGCTTGGCACTTTTTTCATATTTTACGAGTCAGATGAAAAGAGCTTAAAGAAGACTCGTTTTTTGAGAACGAGTGATTATTTCGGGTAGCAGTTGATTCCAGGTAAGGTTTGGAATTTTCCAATCACGGCAGTGTCACAAGGATGGCTAACAAGATCACTTGTTGCAGATGTTCCTCAAAAAGGGTAAACAATCAAATGGAGGCGTATGATCGGCTAAAACAGAGTGGAGGTGATGATGAGAACACGACCAAGGCTCAAAAGTTAATTATAATGCATTCAAAATGGTTATTTACCAGAGATTGGTTCATTTTTTAATGAGCTTAAACTCTGGGGGGAAACATTTTCTCATTGCTTAGGTTTAATGTTTAACGAGTGAGCTTAAACTCTGGGGGGAAACATTTGCTCATTTCTTAGGTTTAATGTTAAACAAGCTTTAACTTCACATAAAAACTGCTCGTGGCGGGTTTATTTTTTAACGAGCTTGAACCCTGCGGTAACATTGCTCGTGGCTTGGTTTTATTTTTTAATGAGCTTGAACCATGCGACAACATATGCTCAGATTCAGTTTCATGTTTACACAAGCTTGAAATGAAAAACTATGCTTGTTATAAGTTCGCATGCCCCTAGCATAATAACACAAATCAAGGTGCATGCCCCCCAAGCTTCATTGCATTCAATGAGGTGGTTGGAATGAAGGTTTACCCTTGAGATTTTTGAAAGACTCGATTTGGAAAGGGAGTTGTTTCATTTTTTAATGAGGTTGACATAGTAAAAGAACTATCCTCATGACTCCTTGTTTCATTTTTTAATGAGGTCGATACGAGATAAGAACTGTCCTCAGAATCCACCGTATTTACAATATTTGATAGAAAATAAAAAACTGAAGGATGATTAAGATCGCTGGAATAATCTTCGTGGTAATTCAAAAGATGGGAACGATGGTGGTGATCTTCCTGTGGTGCCTCTTCTATTATCATTGGCTGAATGATTCCTTTTTCTGTAGAATGTACATGCGACCAAGGATCTAAAGAGGTACCATATTCCTTAGACCTATCTATCCAAACACTCGATGAGCATTGATTTGGGTTTGCCCCCCAGGCCAAGAAAATTGATTTCTACAATATTTCTAAAATGGCGATGATCAATGCTGACAAAATGTTCAGGAATCTTCTGAATCTAGAAGATATCATATTTCAGGTTCCCACCGTGGCCACTTCCGCCAGATTGTTTGGAGGTGGTAGGGCAAAAGTCCCCATTAATGTAGGGTCTTTTAGTAGGCCTACTCCGACATTTTGAAGCGAATGAGGGCTTCCATGGATCATTGGAATGCTTCTCGTAACTTGTGAACTATTGGGGAGAAATGTTTGTTGGTCAACGAGCATAATTCCTCCTTGGAAGGGAAATGTAACCTTCCTGAAGTACGTCGACACAACGGCAGCCATAGCATATATCCAGGGCCTTCCTAGTAGGATGTTGTAATCGAGGTTTCCGTCGATAACTTCAACATCAATTTCTACTGTTTTTCCCCCCAGTTCGACTCGCAAGTTACTCAATATCCCATATGGGGTGTACGTTCATCCATCAAATGCTTTTAATGTCATCGATGATCGTGACAAGGGTGGAGATCCTAAAGTTTTCAGCAACTAATCGACATAATACGTGTAGATGCCCCCTCATCAATAATTGTTTGATGAACAGTTTTGTTGAGGGCATTCACTTGAATAAGGAAAGCTAGTTGAGCTGGTAATTGAGGGTCATATCCTTTGTGATTAAAGGCCACAAGATTGGAATCCGTTGGGTCAATCCCACCTATCGCTGATAATAAATCCTGCTTTTGGGAGGGGCAATTTTGCAGTACCTCAAGTGTCGACATAGCGGACAACGATTGGGCTAGATCCTCCACTATATTATAATGCTGTGCTACTCTGGCACGAGGATTAAACGTCGATTTGTGTTGTCATTTTGTTATCGGGAAATCTAGTGTCCACTCGGAGCTGCTAGTCCCACTAAGATGGGTAGCTATCTTAGAAACAGAAAAACCAAAACTACTTTCGCTTTCCTTTATGAGAAGTAGATAAGAGGGGAACAAAGGACACCAACCTCAGTCTTGCACTTGGTTCCTTGCTTGGTTCCTCTCCCTTCTGACAGATCTTTGCCACTTCTTCTTCGCGTACCCAGCTTCAAAGAGCACCTGTGGAATCAAAGCAACATAATACTATCGAAGAATAGAGATCTACAATCATAAACAATATAGGACCAGATATATATTGACCACACAAATGCATATATCATCAAACATACAAGAATATGAAGGAAAACTTGAAATAGCTTATTAATATCAAAGAATAGCAAAGAGGATTACAACCCATTGTTCGACCAGCGTCATCCTCCAACATGAAAGCCCTGCTCACCTCATGAAAAGTTTAATCACCCAACACTATGATAGTTCACAAGAAACCAAACAACACTTCCTTACAAAATACAAGATTCCACCTCTGGATCTCTGTGATGAGGGATCCATATATAGATGTTTGCCAGGGGGGTGAGTTAGCTGCGGGTTTTTTATAGTGTCCTCTCTCTGATAGTTCTTGGTTCCACTTGGAGATCATGATCTCTTACTCATCCCTGGACGAATTCAGAGAGGCAAGTGTCATAGGAGAAGTTTCTGGAAGATTCCATGATCATCCACCTTGCAAACTCTCTCTGCCATTTGTCTACTCTTGCTCATCACACCCTACAGAAGGGCTTTCCAGTATGCATCACACTTTTTGCACTGCGCAGGTGAGATGCATCACAACCTTAGCATTGAGCAGCCTGTATGGTCCAGTTTTGACCAGTTCTGAGTAGTTTTCCATGGAGAACTTCTGGGAGATGATGTAATCAGCTGACCTTGCTCCTTTAGGGTGTGAAGCAACACTTTTAGGGACTTAGAAGCCCTTGGTTTATGGACATATATGATTGGGGTCGCAATGCCCAAAAATGTCTATAACACTCCCAAACAAATCGCTCTGGATGAAGTGGTATCCCCTAGCGAAATAGGTTAGGTGTGCGCTAGCTAGTGAATTTGTCAACTATGAATTTTCCACTTGATTTTTTATATTGTTGGATACCCTCTGATTTACATAAAAAAAAATAAAAATTAATTGGGTCCAACCTAAAGCAATCGCATTTGTGGTAAAGAGTTCTCACGAATGGAATTCAATAATCATCACATCTGGGGGTAGTTCATTGATCAATAATCCCTTTCTATACCTTATTTCATGATCTAGCATTTGCTTGTAGCCGCCAACTAGCTTACATTGCATGTTCCGCCTTAATTAATTTTTAGTAGTAGAAGGAAAGGGAGTGTTGCAGGAAGAGGTAGAGGTACAAGCAAAGGAAAACATAAATGAAAGATATCAAGTCCTATGTAGATACCATTTGGTGTTGACTATGTGGAGGAGATATTGCGAAATATTTCAGCAGATAAGGGAGTGTGGGGAATGTTAACAAAGTCATTATAAATACTTCAAGTTTTTTGAACGTTATTCAATCCAGTATTCTTCATGACAAATCACGATTTGATTGTCACATTCTACTCTAGACTTGACTCGATGAACTTCAATTTTGTCACAATTGGATGGAGACCGATATTTATTTGGTCATAATTTCATTGCAGTTGTCGCTAGTTGTTGGGTAATTTAATTGCGATTTAAATTACTTGCATTAAATGTCAATCTAGGTTCGTAAATTTGTGAAGTACATTTGCATAATATATGTTACGAATCAACTTTCAATTTTAAGATAAAATCAACTTATTTATGAATATGTCTCAGATGGGCATGCACACATTTCCTTTTTCAGAAGTATCAAATTTGGAACTTGGAAAGAAATATTTTAATCTATGAAATGGAAATGGAAATTTATATGACAGTAAAATTATTCTATTTACATGAAAATAACTTTGTTCTAGTGACATGAAAGTAAATATATTTTATCAACAGGAAAGTAAATCTATCTTATCAACATGAAATATATTTTATCAACAGGAAAGTAAATCTATCTTATCAACATGAAAGTAAGTCTATTCTAATGACATGAAAGTAGATTTAATCTAGAAAGTGGTAAATCCTATTCTAAGAAAGCATTGAATTCTTAAACTATGAAATTTAAAGGCAACCTATTCTAAAAGCAATCAGAGGTCAATTGAAACTGTCAATGTGTGCATTATCAAACTAGAATCATTCATAACTATCTATGAATCTAAAAGCAAAAAAATTGAAAAACAATGAATGTTTAACATGAATTTAAAAACAATGAATCTATGAAATGAAAGCAATAAAGTAAATCTCTTTGGTTGTTTTTAGTTTTACTGAAGCGCTTAACCTACAAAAGAAAATAATTGGAATGAGAGACAAAACATATAATTAAAGGAATTGAAATAAAGATTGCATAAAATAAGCATAAAAGAAACTAATCTATCTTTCAAAAATGAACATTAAAATACACCCCATACTCATTAGGTGGTCATCCTAAAGTGCACGAGAGTTGGAAAGTTTAGGAAGCTATTTGATCAAACACCATATCTCATCATAACAGTATAACCATATCAAAGTATTGTATTGACATCAATATTATTCATAACATCAAGCATAAGAATAAATTTAGCATTCCCAAACTTAAATCCCATTTTAAATGGAGAAGACAATCCTATTTATACAAAAACTAAGATAACTAATTCATAAATGTAGAACTACAAATCTTTTCTAGATCCACACATATCTCATGTGGTTACAACCATGTGTTAACATCTAGAAAGTAACATCTCTTCGTATCCTCTCACAAATCTCTCATAGATTTGAAAGGACACACTTATAAAAATGTCTATGATTCTTCTCCATGAATTGTACTTGATCAATGATCACAAAACCTCATCAAATCTTAACAAAGTCATTTTAAAATACTTCAAGTTTTTTGAGCATTATTCAATCTAGTATACTTCACAACAAATCACGGTCTGATTGTCACATTCTACTCTAGACTTAACTCAATGAACTTCAATTTTGTCACAATTGGATGGAGATCGGTAGTCCTTTGGTTGTAATTTCATTGCAGCTGTCGCTAGTTGTTGGGTAATTTAATTTTGATTTAAATTACTTGCATTAAATGTCATTCTAAGTTCGTAAACTTATGAAGTACATTTGCAAAATATATTTTAGGAATCAACTTTCAATTTTAAGATAAAATTAACCTATCTATGAATATGTCTAAGATGAGTATGCACACATTTCCTTTTTCAGAAGTATCAAATTTGGAACTTGGAAAGCAATATTTTAATCTATGAAATGGAAATGGAAATTTATATGAAAGTAAACTTATTCTATTTACATGAAAATAAATCTTTTCTAGTGACATGAAAGTAAATATATTTTACCAACAGGAAAGTAAATCTATCTTATCAACATGAAAGTAAGTCTATTCTAATGACATGAAAGTAAATTTAATCTAGGAAGCGGTAAATCAGATATTAAGAAACAATTGAATTCTTAAACTATGAAATTTAAAGGAAACCTATTCTAAAAGAAATGAGAGATCAATTGAAGTTGTCAATGCATGCATTATCAAACTAGAATAATTCATAACTATCTATGAATAAAAAAGCAAACAAATTGAAAAACAATGAATGTTTAACATGAATTTAAAAAAAATTAATCTATGAAATGAAAGCAATAAAGTAAATCTCTTTGGTTGTTTTTAGTTTTACTCAAGCGCTTGATCTACAAAAGAAAATAAATGGAATGAAAAACAAAACATCTGATTAAAAGACTTGAAATAAACATTGCTTAAAATGAGCATAAAAGAAACTAATCTATCTTGCAAAAATGGAACATTAAAATGCACCCCATACTCATTAGGTGGTCATCCTAAAGTGCATGAGAGGTGGAAAGTTCAGGAAGCTATTTGATCAAACACCATATCTCATCATAATAGTATAACCATATCAAAGGATTGTATTAACATCAATAGTTTTCATAACATCAAGCATAAGCATAACTTTAGCATTCCCAAACTTAAATCCCCTTTTGAATGGAGAAAATCCTATTTATACAAAAACTAAGATAACTAATTCATAAATGTAGATCTACAAATATTTTCTAGATCCACATATCTCTTCTAGATCCACACATATCTCATGTGGTTACAACCATGTGTTAACATCTAACAAGTATCATCTCTCCATATCCTCTCAAAAATATCTCATAGATTTGAAAGGAGACACTTATAAAAACTTCTATGATTCTTCTCCATGAATTGTGCTTGATCAATGATCACAAAACCTCATCAAATATTTAAAAAGTCATTTTAAAATACTTCAAGTTTTTTGAGCGTTATTCAATCCAATATACTTCACGATAAATCATGGTCTGATTGTCACGTTCTACTCTAGACTTGACTCGATGAACTTCAATTTTGTCACAATTGGATGGAGACCGATAGTCCTTTAGTCATAATTTCGTTCCAGTTGTCGCTAGTTGTTGGGTAATTTAATTGCCATTTAAATTACTTGCATTAAATGTCAATATAGGTTCGTAAACTTGTGAAGTACACTTGCACAATATATGTTAGGAATAAACTTTCAATTTTAAGTTAAAATTAACCTATTTATGAATATGTCTAAGATGAGTATGCACACATTTCCTTTTTCAGAAGTATCAAATTTGGAACTTGGAAAGCAATATTTTAATCTATGAAATGGAAATGGAAATTTGTATGAAAGTAAAATTATTCTATTTACATGAAAATAAATCTATTCTAGTGACATGAAAGTAAATATATTTTATCAACATGAAAGTAAATCTACCTTATCAACATGAAATTAAGTCTATTCTAATGACATGAAAGTAAATTTAATCTAGAAAGTGGTAAATCCTATACTAAGAAAGCATTGAATTCTTAAACTGTGAAATTTAAAGGCAACCTATTCTAAAAGCAATGAGAGATCAATTGAAATTGTGAATGTGTGCATTATCAAACTAGAATCATTCATAACTATATATGAATCTAAAAGCAAACAAATTGAAAAACAATGAATGTTTAACATGGATTTAAAAACAATGAATCTATGAAATGAAAGCAATAAAGTAAATCTCTTTGGTTGTTTTTAGTTTTAATCAAGTGCTTGATCTACAAAAGAAAATAAATGGAATGAGAAACACAACATCTAATTAAAGGACTTGAAATAAACATTTCATAAAACGAGCATAAAAGAAACTAATCTATCTTGCAAAAATGAAACATTTAAATACACCCCATACTCATTAGGTGGTCATCCTAAAGTGCATGAGAGATGGAAAGTTCAAGAAGCTATTTGATCGAACACCATATCTTGTTAGGAAACTAGCACACAAAAATATATAAAAGATAGATCAATGCCTTAGAATTTAGCCTCTTTGAGGGGGAAAACTCCTTTACATTACACAAATGAACAATCCTTGGATGATACAAATGACTAAACATCCCTTCTATATATAGCAATCTAAGGGTTCATAATATAATCAAGACGACATAATAGTAATAACATAAGGGCACAAAAATAAAAATAGTGGGTTTCTATGGGGCATATTAATAACAATATGGGGACAATAGGGGCACAATAATAACAATAAGGGATACAATGACAATAGTAATGGGGGAATCACTAGTATTATAGGGGCCTAACATGCCCCTCTCCTTCCGAAAGTGGTGTCCTCAACGCTTAAGTAGTTTTAGATGCTTCTATATAAAATTCTCATCCTCCCATGTGGAATCTTCAATGGATAAGTTCTTCCACTTGATGAGATACTCTGAAATTGATCGATTTCGTAGCTGTCGAGTTCTTGTTTCTATGATTGCTTCTGGTTCCAATATGATTTTTCCTTCCTCGTCAAGTTCTGAAAATATTGTTTGAACTAGGAGCTTGTCACCTATAACCTTCTTTAAACATGAAACATGAAACATGGAAAAGTGGGTGCACTCTGGAAGCTGCAGGAAGCTCCAATTTGTATGCCATAGTACCAATCTTTTGCAACACCTTGTATGAACCATAATACTTTGGTTATAATTTACTATCCCTCTTAGCTTACTTGAGGGACATTTGTTTATATGGTTGTAGCCTTAGGAATACCCAGTCACCTACATCAAAACTTCTTTCACTACGATGTTGATCTACCTGTTGTTTCATTCTATTATGTGCCAACATGAGGTTATCCTTTAAGAGTTGGAGAACTTGTTGTTAATAATCGATGTGATGTTCCACTGTTTGAACCTTAGAATTTTATCTTAAATATGATGTGATGGATGGTGGATGATTTCCATAAAGTGCCATAAATGGGGTCATTTTTGCTGCAGTATGGAAGGAAGTGTTATATCACCATTTATCCAGAGGAAACCATTTGACCCATTGTGTCTATTTATCAGATAGAAAGCAACGAAGATATCCTTCCAAACATTTGTTTACTATCTCAGTTTTCCCACCAGATTGAGGATGATAAGATGAGCTATGAGCTAACTGAGTACCGATACAAGAAAATAATTCTGTCCAAAAATTTCCAGTGAAAATGGGATCTCTATTGCTTACAATAATTTTTGGGTTTCCATGTAAATTTTGAATTGTTTCCATAAAAGTAGTAGAAACTGTACTGGCTTTAAATGGATGTGATAATGCACAAAAGTGTGCATACTTGGTAAGTTTGTTAACTACCACCATGATGACACTCTTTCCCTTGGACTTGGGTAAACCTGTGATAAAATCCATTGAAACCTCCTCCCAACGTTGGCTTGGAATGGATAAAGGTTGTAATAGACCTGGGGTCTTAATTGTTTCAACTTTATGTTGTTGGAAAACCAAGTATTCCACCAAAAACTTTTGAATATCTAATTTAAGGCCATCCTAAAAAAATTCCTTCTTAACCTTGTGGTAAGTTTTTAAAAATCCTGAGTGCCCTCCTAAGGGAGAAGTGTGCAATTCCATAAGAATCTTTTGTTTGAGTTGGGAATTCTTACATAGGTATAAGTGATCTTTGTACCATAATGAATCATTTTTCCAGCTAAATGTATCATATGTACTAGGATCTTGTTGTAACTTTCCAATGACTGCCCACACTTCTTAGTCGTTCTTCCATTCCTCCCTTGCTTTGTTTATCCAATCTGGTTGGATAAAATAAATGGTGCACAACAATGCTTCCACATCCTCATCCTTTCTTAAGAGTGCATTTGCCACAACATTTTGCTTCCCTTTTTTGTAGATGATTTCAAAATCATAACCCAACATCTTTGTGATCCATTTTTGTTTCTCTTCAGAGGATAATCTTTGTTCTAAAAATTATTTAAGACTAGCATGATCCGTTTTTACCTTGAAGTGTCTTCCCATTAGGTAGGGTCGCCATTTCTTAAGTGCATGTAGTATTGCCAACATTTCCTTCTCAAAATAGCTTTGTGTAAATAGTTTCCCTTGATTGGATGACTTTTGAAAGCAATGGGTCTTTCATCTTGCATTAAAACAACACCAATTCCATTCCCTGAAGCATCACATTCCACAATAAAGGATTTTGTGAAGTCCAATGTAGCTAAGATCGGTGCTTGGCAGATTGCCTCTTTAAGATGTTCGAAGACCTTTGTTGCTTCTGGAGTCCAAGAAAATGCATCTTTCTTAAATAATTTGTTAGAGGTGCTGCTATTCTCCCATACTTCTTAACAAACTTGCATAATACCTTGTCAACTCAAGAAATCCTCACAAATTCTCTATGGATGTGGGGATTTTCCTTCCTTAATGGATTTAATTTTGCTAGGTTCTACCTTAACACTTTCATGAGATATAATATAACTTAGATATTCCACCTCTTGTACTCCAAAGAAACATTTGGAGCTTTTTGCATATAATTGTTTCTCCTCCAATAGTTTGAGCACCCTGTCAACATGTTCAACATGATCCTTCTAGGACTTGTTGTAGATTAGTATATCATCAAAAAAATACTAACACAAATTTTATAAGGAAGGGTTTAAAAATGGAATTCATCAAACCTTGAAATGTAGAAGGTGTATTGGAAAGGCCAAAAGGCATGACCAAAAATTCATAATGACCCTCATGAGTTCTAAATGTTGTTTTCAGAATGTCTTCAGCCTTCTTTCTGATTTGATGATATCCTGAATGAAGATCCAACTTGGTGAAGTAAATTGATCCATGCAATTCATCTAATAATTCATCAATGACATGAATGGGTAATTTATCTTTAATAGTGAGCTTGTTGAGCTCCATATAATCCGGACACATGCGCCATGATCCATCCTTCTTGTGCAAAAATACTACTGGAGTAGAGAAAGAACTTTGACTTGGTTGAATTATACCAGCCTCTAACATTTTTGCAACTATACGTTCAATTTCACTCTTTTGGGCATAGGGATATTTGTACGGCTTGATGTTTGGAGGAACACATTCTGGAATCAAATAAATAGCATGATCATGATCACAAATAGGTGGGAGAACTTTGGGAGTCTCAAATACCTTAGAATGATTGTCCAAGACTTTTTGGAGATTTGGAGAAATAGATGATTTCGATGTGGGAACCTCTAGCAAACATAATTGTGCAATTACACTTTGTTGTTCCTTCTTTAGAAGCTTTGTCATACCTTTAGAGATGATTATCTTTCTGGGTTTCCATGCAATACCCCTTAATTCAACTTCCTTTCATTCCGCACAAAATTTCATGAAACGTTCTTGAAAATTAAAAGCTATTGTACCCATGGATTGTAGCCATTGGACTTCTAGTACAACATCAACGCCACCCATTGGAATGGAAAGCATTGGGCTATTCAATACATATTATCCCATGGACAGCTTGATATTCTCGCACTTTCCAGAGAAATTTATGGTTCCTCCACTTGCAACCATCACTTGACACTTTGGTGCTGGATATAGGAAGAAATTCAATTCCTTTGCTATCTTACAATGAATAAAATTATGGGTACTTCCCGAATCAATCAACACTATTACCTTTTTCTTCTTGATATGTCCTTCTATCTTGATAATTTCAGGAGTGGTAATTCCAGCCAATGCATTACAAGATATGGTTGGATTCATTTCTTCTTTATCTAGGGTTTTTTCCTCGAGTATATCCTCTTCTTTTGACATTTCTTGTTCCTTTTTTTCTTACTCTTCACAATCTATGTAGAATAATTTCTTCTCAACACACTTATGACCTTTAGTGTATTTTCTATCAAAATTGTAACAAAACCCTTGTGCTATTTTTTCTTCCAATTGTTGTGGTGTCAACCTTGTAGGTTGTGGAAGGCTAGGGGAAACAACACTTCCATATTTATAGTTGTGAATGGTAGGCTTCCTGGTTGCCATAATTTTGCTTTCCATTTTTTTTGCTAACTTGAATGCCTTCTCTAATGAATCAGGTTCCCAAAGGTGAACCTCATGTTGGATATTATCCTTTAAAGTCCCTATGAACAAATCAATATTATGCTCCTCTGGAATATCTTTTACCCTTATGTTCAATTTTCGGAAGTCCTCAATGTGCTCCATCATTGAACCCTTTTGTTTGAGATTTATCAATTGGCTAAAAATGTGTTGCATTTTGTATCCTCATAATGTGATATCATTTCTTTCGTAAAAATTTCCCAAGTGACAATTAATTTACAAGAGCAAAGCCATCAATACCATAAAAACTGATTTGGTTCCAAATATGAAATTGCAATACATACCTTTTGTGTGTTTTGTAGATTATGGAGATCAAAAAAATTGCTCCATCTGTAGTGTCCATGTTTTGGGATCCTTGCCATCAAACTTCCTCATATCAATTTTTGGAACACGATGGGTTTTCAATCAAACATTAGAGTCTATGAAATCATGATTAACATTTATTTTGTTCTCATCATGAGTTTCTTTTACTACCCTTTCACGATTAGTGACCATTTCTTGTAGCAACTTATTCAAATTTATCTTCAATTCTTCCATCTTATCGTCCATGCCATTCATCTTATCTTCCATGCCATCCATCTTAGCTTCCACGCCATCCATCTTAGCTTCCATCTTAACTTGAATGCCATTCATATTAGCTTCCACGCCATTCATCTTGGCTTAATTTACCTTTAGTGAGAGTGAAATTTGTTGTACTTGGTCTTGTAATTTTGATATATCATGTTGCATTTCTTCCTCTTCTTCACGAGTCATGCTAGAAATTTCAGGTTTCTTACTAGGTGTTTCCATTTTATTTCTTTGGGGTATTAATTAATGCTAATAATTCTTCACTATTCCCTTTGAATTCCTTCAAAATAATTTTTCAAACCAATCTTATGCAAAATTTAAAAAAAACTACACACCTTTTTTTCACTTTGTAAGAGCTCGATATTGAATATATTGTATCTCTGTAACTGCAAATCTCAAATATCTAAAATATCATCCTACGGTAGCCCTTTGAGTCCTTTTTCTAACCTCACATGTCTAATCAATATTGGATTCTCCAAGGAAGAGTTATGCCAAATCTCCCATGATGACCTGATTATAAACTAGTTCAGTAGAGCAAACTTGTACGACGTGCTGTGTGTCACTGTTTCGACCTTAGTGCCTGAAACTGATATACATAAAACTACAGGCCATCCTATTTTTTAAACTTTTGACGAAATTTCAATTTGATGCTCAAAACAAAAGTTATGAGGATTTTCCCCATGTCACCTGTTTGGAATGTAATTCAAGATTCTGCAAAATCCCTAACTCCCTCAGATCATATCTCCGCAAGTATAGTGAGACAAGCTCTGAATTCGGACCCGAAGTTCAGAACAATTTCGGCTCAAATGGGTTTTTGTTGTAGCTTCTGAAACGTCACAGAAAAAAAGTTATATAAAAAATTCCACGATGACCTGTTTGGAGCAGTGAAACTCTAGAATCCAAAGCTTTGATACCAAATGTTAGGAAATGAGCTCATAAAAAGATAGAAAAGATAGATCAACACCTTAGAATTCAGCCTCTTTGAGGGGGCAACCTCCTTTACATTATACAAATGAACGATTTTTGGATGATACAAATGAATAAACCTCCCTTCTATATAAATGAGTCTAAGGGTTCATAATATAATCAAGCCGACATAACAGTAATAACATAAGGGCACACAAATAACAATAGTGGGTTTCTATGGGGAATACTAATAACAATATGGGGACAATAGGGGCACAATAATAACAATAATGGATACAATGACAATAGTAATGGGGGAATCAATAGTATTATATGGGCCTAACATATCTCATCATAACAGTGTAACCATATCAAAAGATTGTATTAACATCAATATTATTCATAACATCAAACATAAGAATAAATTTAGCATTCCCAAACTTAAATCCCCTTTAAAATGGAGAAGACAATCCTATTTATACAAAAACTCAGATAACTAATTCATAAATGTAGATCTACAAATCTTTTCTAGATCCACATATCTCTGCTAGATCCACACACATCTCATGTTCTTACAACCATGTGTTAACATCTAGCAAGTAACATCTCCCTGTATCCTCTCAAAAATCTCTCATAGATTTGAAAGGAGACACTTATAAAAAATTCTATGATTCTTCTCCATGAATTGTGCTTGATCAATGATCACAAAACCTCATCAAATCTTAACAAAGTCATTTTAAAATAATTCAAGTTTTTTGAACGTCATTCAATCCAGTATACTTCACAACAAATCACGGTCTGATTGTCACATTCTACTCTAGACTTGACTTGATGAACTTCAATTTTGTCACAATTGGATGGAGACCGGTAGTCCTTTGGTCATAATTTCTTTGCAGTTGTCGCTAGTTGTTGGGTAATTTAATTGCAATTTAAATTACTTGCATTAAATGTCAATCTAGGTTCGTAAACTTGTGAAGTACATTTTCACAATATATGTTAGGAACCAACTTTCAATTTTAAGATAAAATTAACCTATTTATGAATATGTCTCAGATGAGCATGCATACATTTCCTTTTTCAGAAGTATCAAATTTGGAACTTGGAAAGAAATATTTTATTCTATGAAAGAGAAATGGAAATTTATATGAAAGTAAACTTATTCTATTTACATGAAAATAAATCTATTCTAGTGACATGAAAGTAAATATATTTTATCAATAGGAAATTAAATCTATCTTATCAACATGAAAGTAAGTCTATTCTAATGACATGAAGGTAAATTTAATCTAGAAAGCGGTAAATCCTATACTAAGAAAGCATTGAATCTTAAACTATGAAATTTAAAGGCAACCTATTCTAAAAGCAATGAGAGACCAATTGAAATTTTGAATGTGTGCATTATCAAACTAGAATAATTCATAACTATATATGAATCTAAAAACAAAAAAATGAAAAAAAATGAATGTTTAACATGACTTTAAAAACAATTAATCAATGAAATGAAAGCAATAAAGTAAATCTCTTTGGTTGTTTTTATTTTTACTCAAGCACTTGATCTACAAAAGTAAATAAATGGAATGAGAAACAAAACATCTAATTAAAGGAATTGAAATAAACATTGCATAAAATGAGCATAAAAGAACTAATCTATCTTGCAAAAATGAAACATTAAAATACACCCCATACTCATTAGGTGGTCATCCTAAAGTGCATGAGAGGTGGAAAATTCGGGAAGCTATTTGAACAAACACCATATCTCATCATAACAGTATAACCATATCAAAGGATTGTATTAACATCAATAGTATTCATAACATCAAGCATAAGCATAAGTTTAGCATTCCCAAACTTAAATCCCCTTTTGAATGTAGAAGACAATCTTATTTATACAAAAACTAAGATAGCTAATTCATAAATGTAGATCTACAAATATTTTCTAGATCCACATATCTCTTCTAGATCCACACATATCTCATTTGGTTACAACCATGTGTTAACATCTAGCAAGTAACATCTCTTTGTATCCTCTCACAAATCTCTCATATATTTGAAAGGAGACACTTAGACACTTATAAAAACTCTATGATTCTTCTTCATGAATTGTGCTTGATCAATGATCACAAAACCTCATCAAATCTTCAAGTGTTTGAAGAGGAAATTCGAATTTGAGACTTAGAGGCCAAAACGACTTTGCTAGAATCTTCAAGTATCCCTACACATCAAAAAAGTCATCCAACTTTTAGATATAAATGAATACATGTTATTTTCCTAATATTTCACCATAAATTCACTCAAAATACTAAACTAAATATATTGGAAAATAATACGCCTAAACCCATATTTAACCATAGAGAAGGTCTTAGTGCATGGTTATGAAGCTATGGAATATGGTAAACACTGAAGGAAAATGAAAGAAAAGAGGGTGAAATGAATGACATTTTGGAGACCAAACACCAGTAGTAGTTATTTCGAAAGAATTTGACAATTTTTTATTTTTATTTTTTGAAATGGGACAAATTTCCTATTGGAAATACTGAGAGTGGGGTGAATTATTATTTCTTATCAATTAGTAACTTGATAATTTTTTCAAAGAATTAATAACATATAAGGCATCAACACATCAAGAGAACAATGCACAAGGAATTTTTAGGTGGAAACCCTTCAGGGATAAAAACCATCAAATGCTTCTGTAATAATTTATTGTTGTGTGTGGAGCATGATTGTTCAGAGGTCTTTGTTTCAGCCGGATGTATACCCCAGGAAGTTTTGTACACCCCTCCATGCAGGGGGGACTTGTCCCCCTCGCGGGGGTCCGGGGGCCAGCGGTCCCCCGGCGGGGGCTCGGGGGCAGCGCCCCCGAAGCTAAAAACAGATGTAAATT
>APFE030823220.1:77143-100773 GCA_000404065.3 Pinus taeda | reverse complement strand
CAAACTGGGTGAACCACGTATATCTGTGTCTCTCTTGTTTTGTGCGTTTTCTGTGTTTATATTTCTGCAATATTTTATGTGTTCCATTGCTCCGTAATATATAATTTTCTAACATTTATGAGTACATTAAATGGTCTATCTCCAACTGAAAATAGAAGCCCTAACTGAAAAGAATTCAATTTTCTACCTCCAACTATAAGAATGTTGCGACACCCTTGTTTTATCAGTGGTTTCTAAGAGGATTCTCCAACACCCTTGCAAGTTCTAACTTGCCCTAACACCACCCTACCATCTTGAAGTGTTTTTAGGATCCAACCTGAAGCTGACTTCAACCACCTACATAACCTTGAAAATGATAATAGATCATATCAACTATTGTGGGTTCTTGTACCAAGGAAAATGACCCACGTACAACATATTATGGGCTCTCGTACTAGGGACAATGACCCACTTACAAAATATTCAATGAAACCCTTTTTGCCAACAAAACTCGTACAAATGATGAAACCCTTACTTCAATGATAATATATTGTACCCCTTATTGTTGTATAGTTGTAAGATGAAGCCCTAACTGATGTATAATGATCAATCAACTAAATATGAAACTCTTAGCGCATGCTACAGACTAATAAAGCACTGCTATAAAGATGATATGGCAATGAAGAGACTATTGTAGCCAAAATGATAATGTATCCCAATTTTCTTACTACCACAAGACATGAAAACCATAAATACAAACTTCTTCAACAAAATAATGCCACAACTGTAGAAACATTTACTGCAGATAATTAGCCCTTATTACCGAACTAGGCCAACAACAATAAAATGTTTGCACTTTTTCAAAATTCAATGTATTAGATATTTATACCTCTATCAGATTCTTCTTCACATTTGTTCTTGCTTGCCCAAGTTGTGTCATATAATATTTTTAGCAATAGAAATATACCCAATGTAGATGTGCAACATACCTCTGTGTACTCAAACTTGCATTATAGTAATCATATTGTTGTAGTGGCTACAACCACCCTCCAAAATTGTGGCTCACACACAAATTTCGGAGCCTATCATGGATCATGTGATCGATCGATCGTTTGTCACTTTTTGGTAAGCTGATGATATCAAGCCCCCTCCTTGATCTTAAGATTTGTTCACGTTCTCATATTTATGCTGTATGTGTCATCTTTGGGCATCGCGATTATTGTTTGTCATGCAAAGCGAATTTTGTTCTACTTCAAGGGAAAATCTTGTGCGTATGGGTTGTTCTCATTACATAGACATGTTTCACACTCACTTCACACACTCTTGTCACAAAGGTTGTTACATCAAGCAGAGTATGTATTTTACATTCCGGATGGTCTATGTTGTATCAGTAAGTGTTCAAGTGTGTGATCATAGTCAAGTCCTATCATTGTTTACATAAGTTTCATTGATCTCACACTTAGCTAGTTTCTTGAGCAACCTAGCCTCATCCAACTTTCCAGAAATACTGTACACTTTTCTTTTGCAAATCTCAAACTTTTTCCCTTGCTTATTGGGACTACACAATGCATAGTGACCCCAACCTCCCTTGGCATCCAAAACTACGGAGTTGTTTCCTCCAGTGTCCTTCCCCAGGTCTTTAGAAATTGTGTAGTGTTGTCCCTCAGCTGCGCAGTTTCATTGCAACCTGGCAGGGGTGTCCTCTTGGGACCCCATCTCGCAATAGTGTCTTGCACTAAAAAATTGCACAGTATTGTCCCACAGCTGCCCAGTCTGTATTACATTCAGAAATTGCGTAGAGGTGTCCTCCCAGGACCCCATCCTACAACAATGTCTTACATCTTTAGAAACTACACAGTGTTGTCTCTTAGTTGCCCATTCTGACTTGCAACCTGGAACTACATAGGGGTGTCCTCTCAAGACCCCATCTTGCAACATTGTATTGCATTAAAAAATTGGGTAGTATTGTTCCGCAACTGCCCAATCTATCTTACATCCAGAAACTATGCAGATGGGCCTTCTAGGGCCTCATCTCGACAGCAGTCACTACGTATTGAAACTGTGTAGATCTATCTCTCAGTGACTACAAGAAAATATGACATTCTAGATCACTCTCAATGAGTTGAGGATAAGGACCAAGAAACCAAGTGATGACAAAAGATTGGGACCACATGAAAACTTCGTTGGATGCATAATCAGCTCAAGGGTAAGTATGGTAAGTAAAGTACATCCTTTTGAAGTCCATGTCTTAGTGTAGCTTGAAGTATTTCTTATCATTATTATAGCATTTTGTCTTCAATAACATGCATGTTTGCAAGCACTAAAAGTCATTCCATGTGTTCCCTCTATGTATATTTCTTCCTTTTTGCTTGTTGGACCGACTATTGTCTTTTGGCATGTTGATTTCTATATCATGCTGGCGATCTTGTTCTAGAAATTTTGAAGGTTTGTCATTGTGTGTGTTGGAAATACTAAGAGGGGAGGTGAATCAGTATTTCTTTTCAATTGTTAATTTTACCAGTTAAATCAATTATATTTAGAACACAAAATGAGCAATAGGAATAAATGCTTTTATTAATATAATATTTATAATAAAAAAAATACAATATATAGGGCTACAACCTGATGAAGACACCAATCTTCAATCCCCCAAGATCCAACCTATTTCCAAGCACCAACTTGGTCTTTTGTGAGGCTCCAACCTCTGGGGCACCAACCCTATCTTCTTAAGGCATCAACCTGGTGTTTAGAGGCTCCAACCCCTAGGGCACCAACCCTTCCTAGTACAAGATCCAACCTAGTTTCTTGAGGACATCGATCCTCTAGGGCCCCAAACCTATCTTCTTAAGGCATCAACCTGGTGTTTAGAGGCTCCAACCCCTAGGGCACCAACCCTTCCCTAGTACAAGATCCAACCTAGTTTCTTGAGGACATCGATCCTCTAGGGCCCCAAACCTATCCTTTAAGGCACCTACCTTGTTTGTTCGAGGCTCCAACCTTCAGGGCACCAACCCACTGCTATATTTTGTCTAGATATGTTTGATAGTAATTCTTTACTCTCAAAATCTTCTTCACTATGTTATGTCAATCTACGGCTTCGTTGTTGTCTCCATGCTATATCATCAATGACAACCTTGTCTCGTAGAAGGTGTCACCATTGCTCTTAATATTTACCCAAAAAAAATTTCCAATTCGCATCATGATGACTAATACATCATGGTATTCAATAGTCTCTACATAACTTCAATGTATCTTCAATGAATTGTACTAAGCTCTGCACACACACAACTCTTTGTTCTAACTGTCGTGGTAACTGCTTTAGGAGTACACTTCAGGATTCATTGATTCAAAAGAGTGACTGTCACAGATTTAGGTTGTGCGTACAATTATAAAACAACCCTGTCTTATGCAGTTTATTTAACAGACTGCTGAGATTTTACGGATTCATTATAGTTCCGATCTTTCAATGATTAACCTAGTCAACAGAATGCTTTGACATTCGGCTTCCACTAGACCTTCAACTTCCTCTTCACTCACTAGACCTTTGGATTTCTTTTTATTGTTCCTTCACATTCACAAGTGGTGAATAGTCATTCTGTTCTATGATAGATGGACAAGATCAATAATCAGAAATGAGGTGTCTTAACTTATATTTATATGGGTTTCACCAATGACCGGAAAGACACGTTTATTGGAGGGAGGTCAACTTGTATATTAAACTATATCAAAGAGTCTTTCATCCATAGACTTGATTATTCATGGAAACCATATAAGAGAGGCTATACCCATAGGGAGGTCCCACATGCCACGTCACTTATTAAATCCCGCAATCGCAACTTCATGAAAATATCGCAATCCCAACCCTTTGACTTCACGATATAACATTTTCGATACCCTTACTGCCGATGGAGCAGATTTTTAATAAATCTTTGAGTCCACATCTTTATCACAACCAGCTGTCCGATGGGTCCACAAGTATTATCACAATTGGCAGTTTGAATGTGTCAAGTCTTTATTGAAACTTGCGATACGTAAATTTCTATAGGCGGATGTGATATTTCTTTAGAGCATATTATAATGGTGTAGTGGGTCTAAAATATTATATCATAATCGGCGGATTTGAACGTGACATCCTTTAAGATTTGTGATATGACAATTTTGATACAACGGATGCGATTTTTCATCGTCATATTGTGATGGAGATATCGGGTCCGTGTTGTATATCACAATTGAGGGTTTTGAGCAGTGTTACATAACTCAATATAATAGAACCACTGATAAAGTTCCTTCAATGAAACTGTTAACTCTTCTCGGCTTGGGCATATGCGTTTTAAAGGGTTTCCATGGTTTAATACTTGGATGTTCCTTATCTCCTCTGATATGTTAACTCCTCCGATAACACTTTTTTACTCCTATAAACTTCTTCCGATAAAAAACTTATGCTAACTTGCTTCTCTTCTCTTGCTGGCTTTCAATGACTTCTTCCTCTTACTCTTTGGCTTCATGATGGATTCCGATAGTTTTCTGATGGCTTCTCCTCTTTACTCTTTCTCTTTCTCTTCGGATGTCTCTTCTTTGATGGCTCCTATCCTTGTCTTCCAATGGTTTCCCTGATGGCTTTCCTCCTTGGCTTCTTACTCTTATTACTTCACATCATCATTTAGTATCCCAAAATATTTCCATATTGACATCAATGACAATTTAGATCAACAATCTCCCCCTTTTTCATTGATGGAAATATTCTTCTTCTCTCCCCCTTTGACCTCAATGGAAAGGGAGTGCACAAGGAGTCCCCCATTGAACTACTTCCCCTATCATGGTGCTCTTATTTTTACTCAAGATAGAAATATTGTTGCCTTATCATCATCTAGCACATTATCCCTTCTTCATGTCTCAAAACAACTACTTTATCATGGCTTCAACAATGCTGCTCCAAGAATTTCCAAAACAAATCTTTAAAGTTTTCCTTTAATCATGCTTAAGTGTGAGCAACGATGCATGCTCCAACATGGTTTTGAATGCTACTCCAAAAATAAGAACTCTCTCAAGATGTTTCAAGTATCAACCTTAAAGATGCTCCATTTCAATTCTTTCAAACAAACTTCAAATGGCCACATACCAAATGTCCAAATCGAAGTTTTCATGCTTCTACCATCCTATCCGGTTCTCTCGACAGTCAGAATTAAGAGATCTTCATAGTATGAATCAGGAGAAAATGCTACTGAAATTTTATTTTCTCGCTATCTCTCTTTAGATATTTGTATCTTTTTGTTTCTCATTAAGTTAATGCCATCCAATATTTAAACATAATTTCATTCAGATGAAATGGTGATAGGTTGTACCTCAATGTTGTTATTTTCTAAGTGACGAGCATCAACCTAAGATATATTCGATTGCACAACATTTTCCTTTCTATAGTACTTTTGATGAGCCATATTTTCCTTGTGTTCTTTGCAAGTTATCTCCATTAGTAGATTTTCATATCAATCTGTGACAATCTTTTAAATTCTTTCTACTGTCTAACAACTTTTTGCAATTCTTCAATTTTGTTAAATGTTTCCAACTGGTCTTGCTTGTGTAGTGAACAAAAAATTCAAGCTCCATTTCTAGATGTATCTATTTGTTTGAAGGTTCCATCTATTTGTGTCCATTTTTTACCTATTCTCACATCATATCCCTGAGTCAAGGCATTCAAATTCTTTAATAATACAAACATAGTTATTTTCCTTATTAGCATTAGATGGAATTCTCTGCTACTCCAATTTCTACTTAGTGATCAAGTGAAAAAAAAAACATCTTCAACAACAGTCCATTAGATAGTTAAGAGATCATGTTATTTCAAAGGAGTATTCCTGAGAAATGATCCATCAAAGAATGATTGTCAATATAGCCAATCAAGGATTACATAAGGACCCTTTCACAGATAGCTTTTGCAATAATGATCAATAATCACAAGCTCCCCCTAACTGTATGCATGGTCTCTTTTTGGCAGAATCCCATCATTAAACACTCGAAATATCAAGGATATCTTTATTAACTCAACAACATGTGTTGTTGGCTGGAGAGTTCAGGATATTTTCAGATTGTATTTGCTTTCTTCTCCATACTTGTGTAACTTTATTTTCTTGCATGGTTCTAGCTTGTGTAGGAGCTCGAGTTAAGTTACAATCACGTGCCATATGACCAATTTTATGACACTTGAAGCATTCTATGTTGTTCATGAATAAGAATTGATGATTTATTCCTATAAAATTGCTTCTCAAAGATTGTCGAGGACCATAGTGTCAATATTTGTGATATTCCCTACAATATTTTGCCATGTGTCCAAAGTTTGTGCAAGAATAGCAATAACCAAGAAATATACTTTGGTACCTAGGAGAAGAAGGTTTCCTTGATGTACTTCTAAAGTATTTCTGCCTTGAGATCCTTTGATCATAACCATTGCTTCTTACATCCTTGACATCTTCTACATTTCTTCTTGGAACGAGACTTCCTTCATTATTGCCTTGACTATTATCCTTGCCTTTGTTGGTACTGGGAGCATCAATATTTCTTTTTGGCTTCCTCACATCCTTGTTGTTTGAAGCATTTCTTGCTTGAGGATTCCCCTTCATAGCCAAGTCCTGATTTATCAAATGGGGATCTTTGATGGCTGAGCATGTCATCCAGGGCTTGGGAGCTATTCAAAAATTTATCCATCCCTCCTACCTTTTTCCTGAGGGAGACAATCTCTTCTTCCAATCTTTTGCAATCATTATTCTTCTTAGCAAGTTGTTTCTCCATGTTACTCTTCCTTGATACGTATTGCTTCATTTGCTTCTATTTTAAGGGAGATGATATCTGACTTCATTTTGAAAATTTCTTCATTTTATTTTGCTAGACTACTCTCCATTTCTTCCTTGATCTTAGTTGATTCACATGATTGGGCCTTAAGGGAACTGATTTTTTATTTTAACTTGGTGATGTCATCATCCTTTTCTTCTAGTTGGCACATCATGGTGTTTCTCTCCTTTTCTGCTTCATCAACTTGTACTTCTATGAATGTCAAAGATTCCATCACCTTCTCAACTCATTGTGCTTGTTTCCTTGCTTATTCTAGTTAATATCTAAGGGAGGAGACCTCTTCCTTTTATTGACCAATCTCTACTTCAAGTTTGTTCAAGATTTTGTGTCATTGTTCAAGGTGGCTTGACAAGGTATCTTCCAGTTTCTTTTCCTTATCCAATTCATTTGTCATTGATATCACTTCTTCATGATGCTTTCTTTTGCTTTGATGAAATTCCTTCTTAAGGTTTGCAATCTCTTCATCCCTTTCTTGTACTTGAAGCTTGACAAGGTCAACCTCCTTCCTTGTTTGGTCTTGGTCACTAGCTAGTGCTTTCTTCTTAAGTTCCTCATTTTCCTGTTTCAAAATGATAATCTCTTCCATATCAGCCATAAATTTAGTGAGGAGATCTTCTTCAAAATATTTTTCATTCTCTTCATCTTCTAGGTCTTCTTTAGCCTTGGTGTCATCATTCTTATTTTCAGTTTCCATGATGGGTTCTAGATTTCCTTCTTGCTTTCCATTATATTCTTGACTAGTGGTCATGGTCATGAAGTTTGTCCCATATACCCTTTGCTAATGAACACTTTTATAAATTGTCCTTTATAGAATATGGTAGCCCATTAAGGTTTCCTTCCTTGATTTTGCATTGTACTCCTTGGATTCTTCATCCATCATGTTATCAGTAATCACTGATTTCCAAACTTCAATGCCTTGAGTCTTTACTTCCCATATATCAAAGTTTCCACTGAACAATGGAGCCTTCACAAATTGATTGATTTCAACTTTAGTGGTTGAGGGAGAAACATCTTTAGGAGGATTGGATACTTTCTTCCTTGGCTTCACCATTTGTGTTCTAATTGATCAACCTTCAAGCTATTAGGTTTTGAGTGAAGGTACTGGCTCTGAAACCAATTGTTGGAAATACTGAGAGGGGGGGGGGGGGTGAATCAATATTTCTTTTTAATTGCTACTTTTACCATTTAAATAAATTATATTTAGAACACAAAATGAGCAATACGAATAAATACTTTTATTAATATAATCTTTATAATGAATCAAGTACAATATATAGGGCTCCAACCCTTGATGAAGACACTGATATTCAATCCCCCAGGCTCCAATCTATTTCCAAGCACCAACTTGGTATTTTGTGAGGCTCCAACCTCTAGGGCACTGACCCTATCTTCTTAAGGCACCAACCTTGTGTTTAGAGGCTCTAACCCCTAGGGCACCAACCCTTACCTGGTACAGGCTCTGACCTGGTTTGTTGAGGACACTGATCTTCTCGGGCTCCAACACTATCCTTCAAGGCACCTACCTTGTTTGTTCGAGGCTCCAACATTTAATGCACCAACCCTCTAGGCTCCAACCCACTACTATATTTTGTCTAGATATGTTTGATAGTAATTCTCTTCTCTCAAAATCTTCTTCATTGTGTTCTGTCAATCTACAACTTAACTTTTGTCTCCATTCTACATCATCAATGACAACATTGTCTCATAGAAGGTGTCACCATTGCTCTTCATGTTTACCCAAACAAAATTTTGAAGTCACATCATGATGACTAATACATCATGGTCTTTAATAGTATTTACACAACTTCAATGTATCTTCAATGAACTATACTAAGCTCTATACACACACAACTCTCTATTTCAATCCTCTACTCTAATTGTTGCAGTAACTGCTTAAGAAGAGTGACTGTCACGGTTTCAAGTTGTGCATACAATTATAAAACAACCCTATCTTATGAAGTCTCTTTAACAGATCATAGGCTGTGCTTCTACGGATTCATTATAAGTTTGATCTTTCAATGATTAACCCAGTCAAAAAAATTCTTTAACCTTTGGCTTCCACTGGACCTTCAACTTCCTCTTCACTCACTCGAACTTTGGCTTTCTTTCTACTGTTCCTTCACGTTCACGAGTTGTGAATTGTCATTTTGTTCTATGATAGATGTGCAAGATCGATAATGAAAAATGAGTCGTCTTAACTTATATTTATATGGATTTCACCAATGACCAGAAAGACACATTTATTGGAGGGAGGCTTACTTTTATATTAAAATATATTGAAGAGTCTTTCATCCATAGACTTGATTATTCATGGAAACCATATAAGAGAGGCTATACCCATAGGGAGGTCCCACATGCCATGTCACGGCTTAAATCCCGCAATCATAACTTCATGAAAATCTTCATGCTATTCAATAAGTTGTTTTTAATAAATCTTCGGGTCCACAGCTTTATCCCAATTGGCGGTCCGTCGGGTCCACAAGTCTTATCGAAATTGGTAGTTTGAATATGTCAAGCCTTTATTGAAACTTGCGATACATAACTTCCGATAAGTAGATGCGATATTTCTTTAGAGCATATTATAATGGTGCATGGGTCCCGCAATATTATATCGCAATCAGCGGATTTGAACATGAAATCCTTTAAGACTTGTGATATGACAATTCTAATACAGTGGATGTGATGTTTCATTAAGTCGTATTGTAATGGAGATACCATGTCTATGTTGTATATCACAATCATGGGTTTTGAGCAGTGTTACATAACTCAATATAATAGAACCTTTGATAAATTTCCTTCGATGACACTGTTAAATCCTCTCGGATCTTCCTCTTAGGAATATGCATTTTAAAGGGTTTCCATGGTTTAATACTTGGATGTTCCTTAGCTCCTCCGATATATGAACTCCTCTGATATGTTAACTCCTATGATATGTTAACTCCTCTGATAACACTATTTTACTCCTATAAACTGCTTTCAATAACCTACTTCTCTTCTCTTGCTAGATTTCAATGACTGCTTGCTCTTACTCTTTGGCTTCATGATGTCTTTTGATAGTTTTATGATGGCTTCTCCTCTTTACTCTTTATCTTTCTCTTCTGGTGTCTCTTCTTTGATGGCTCCTATTATTGACTTCCAATGGCTTCCCTGATGGCTTTGCTCCTTGGCTTCTTGCTCCTGTTACTTCACATCATCATTTAGTATCCAAAAATATTGCCATATTGACATTAATGAAAATCTAGATCAACAATGTGCATGAGTTGCTTTCGCTATGTGAACATTGGTTGTACTCACACACAAAGTTGTAAGCACTGTCGCATAAGTGTCATCATAGTCATTCAATGATCTATCTCAAGTGTTGCACTTGTCACTCTTAACTTTTAGACAGTCCCCACTGAGCACATGTTTGTCTTGTTGACTTGAGGTATCTTGTCATCGAGTCATGTTAAGTGTGTGATCACAATGTCATGTATACACAAGTTCACTTGCTCCCACAATTAGCCATTTTCCCTGAAAATCTGTCAACCAGACAATCCTCCTTCAAAAGGACCCCAATTGAGCTGCACTGTGCAGTATCAGATCTCAGTGCTCTTGCTCTACTTCCCGGAGCTTGAGGATTTCCTCCAGGGCATCTTGCACTACACAATCCTGTAAGTGAGCGAGCTGAATGTCTCCTAAAATTGCATAGAAGTTGTCCCCAAGTCTGATCCAATCTGCGCTTCCTGCAAGATCACTCATCAAGCCTCCCTCTAGTCTCTCTGAAATCTGAACTGCATTGTAACCTGGGGCTACACTGCTCTCAAAAAATTCACAGACATGTCCAGATGCCTGCCCAAAACTACCTCCAGAAACTTCACAGACATGTGAGTTAGATCTCTGCTTCCTCACACTGCATTGTTCCAAGAAATTGCGTAGATTTGATTAGAAGGCTCCTTATTGCCTTTCTTTGGCCTGCCTATGAAAATTTCACAGTTTTGACTGCAAATCTCCTTGCTACCCTACTTTGCACTCATCCCGAAAAATGCGCAGTTGTGTCAGGAAGGCCCATGCTGCCTATCTCGGACTATCCATCAAAACTACACAGTTGTGACTAGCAACTCCCCGTAGCCTGATCCAACCTTGCTCTAGAAAACTGCGAAAAAATGTCTGCAAGTGCTTCCTGCTGCCCAGTATGTCCTCCTCAGAGAAATTCCATAGATTCCCATCGAGACCCCCGGATGACCTTCCTAGTCCTGATCCTAAAATCTGCGTAGAAACTTCCCAGTTCTTCCTCCTGACACCTTACTCTGTCTTACTCCCAAGAACTGCTTAGTTCTACCCAAATGGGTTCTACCTTGTAGCTGTCTTTGCCATCCCGGATTGCGCAAATCTTCCTCCTAGTGATCCCTGTGCAATTTTTCCTAATAGTGCAGGTTGTCATCCCAGAATTCCTCATTCCGGCCTGAGCTGTGCTCTATGCTGTCTCAGTGAGTTGTCTTCGCTCCTTGTCACCCAAAACATGAGAACAATGCATCATGTTAGACTAGGAGGTTTTGGATTTGATTTTGTCTCATCATGAGTGATTTCAGTAACATGTACATTGATGGAACATTGCATGATGACGAACATGTTGAAGAAGGAGCGCATGTTAGAAGACTTGTTCGTAGTTGAACGAATGAACGAAGCACATCAAATAACAAGCAGAAGAAACTCATGCATGGAACCATCTTGTGAAGAGCAAGACCATTGAAGACCCCGCAACACCAAGCTATGCGGAGATGAAGACAAAGTACATTTGAGGACACATCCATCACTTGACAAGCACAACAGCTCGACATGGACACCACAGTTAGCCAATACATGTCAATAGTGTCATGTCGAGTTATGTTACGAGTTGTCTCAGCCACCTCACTACTATGAGTCGTAACTGTTGTAATCCAATATAATGTAAAGTGAAATTCTTGGTGTCATTAGTGGAATGCAAACAGTCATATGTAATGTAAAGATTTATATGTAATGAAGTTCAAGAGTCATGAGGGTAGTCCAAGAGTCAAAGGGGAATGTCAAGGGTCACCCAACCCTTTGCTATATATAGAATCTCATAACTCATAGAACAAGCTTTTGCGAGCCAAGATTTTGCTAGGCATTACTTAGAGAGGGCTTGGAGAGTATTGTGACGACCCTTGGCTTCTCCATAGTGCAAAGCGAGTACATCTCTTTGGAGGAGCAGGAGGTATTAACTGTAACGTTCCACTATTGGGGATAGTGGTTGTCATGGTTGTATGTATGGATGGAACATTCACTTTTATATAATATAACAAAGCCACCACGACTTCATGCATATGTTGTTATTTTTGTTTGACTATACTAGTAACTTTAGCAATGTATGTTGTTTAACTTACACATTTGTGTATGAACTATTTTGTATGTGATTGTGTGAATCTTATTGAATTCATGTTGTTGATTTAACCCATCACTTTGGATTGTCGACTATTCTGCTTTCCAGCTTGTGATGTCATTCATCTCATGTGTTCCTTTCAGGCTACATACTATTACAAGATTCTAAGGGGAAAACTTCCTTTTCCCCTCCATGTGTTAGAACCTCCCCATGCATCTCCCTTGACTTGCCTTTAAGGTTACACACTTGCTTTCGACAAAGATATATTGCTTACCTTTGCGTGCCATCACAGTCAAGGCATAACTTTACTACCCACTACTAGGACTTCTACTTGAAATGGTCTGAGGTCTAGTTGGGACTTCTTACTGGGGAGATCCCCTAACATGTTGGTGGGTGCAGCACCATCAACACATACCTAAGAAATTCAATGAGGTTTCCTTAAGTAGGGTTGTTAGCGCATGCATAAATGTATAAATACCTTTATTTCACCAAGTTCTAGACCTCTGTCTCTTCTTTATGTCTAGAGTAATGCATAATTAGTCATCTAGGAAGAAAAACAAGGAAAAGCCACAATACTAGATCAAGTACTTCAAAAGTAATGCAATAGTTCAAACCTTCCCTCAATGGGATGAAAAAACCTTAATTTGTTTCAAATTGAGACCAAAACTTTACAGGGATAAAGCTGCATAAGGATTCCCTTATATACTTCTTGGGAGTAATCACAATGTTTTAATAAAACCTTCACTACTATGCCTTAGGATTGAGAGTGATACCAAGTCTCAAAAGTAGCCCTAGGACGAAATATTCCAGAAATAATTCCACGCTCTGAGCAATGCGAAATGATGAATCTTGGCCCGAAATTATTCAAGGAGGATGTGGGTCACTTTGCAAAATTTTGACAATTGATGTCCTACAGAACTTGCTTCATATTTTAATCAAATATAGAGCCATCTCTCTTGTTGTTCTGAGGAGCCACAAAGAAATGATCGAACACTTATACACAAAATTATTTCCCTAGAAAGGGCCAAAACTCAAAGTTGGAGAAAAGAGTTGTGTTACTTCAGATATGTCTTTCACTACCCCTTCAAAACTCTTCAACGAATCTTAGAATCATGAGCCAATAAACCTATAATAAAGGCAAATGAATCCTTGAATATATAAACCAAAAACCCAGAATTCGTAAACCCTCCAAGCTTCTAAAATCTAGCCTCCTGTACGATTTTCCTCTGCTCCACATGGCTGAAGATATTGTAGATCAAAATTGTTTCAAGGATGTACATTTGATTGCATACTGAGGAGGTGAGTGAATATGCCTTTATATAGCTTTTAAAGGCCATGAATTAGGCAAGATAAATTGATCGATTTTAGGAGGGAAGACCTTATTTTTAAATTTAAATTATAAAAATTGGAGCCCAAGGATGAAACTAACTACTTTTAGGGGTTATGATTTAATTTTATTTGAAGTCAAAACCCCATCATGGCTTGTAAATTGAAAAATAATCTTTGAGACCCACCATGAAATAATTTAACCATAGAATTTTGATGAAAATATTAATTTCATGATTTCAATAATATATTGGCCAATGATAGGGTTCCACATCATCTCCCTTTGGGGTTTTTGCCCAAAATTTGGGTGCTTCTTCTTCAAACAAGCATATCTCTCAAACCATGAGGTCTCTTGTGGTGTGCCACATACCACTAAAATCAACTTGATGAGGAGAATCCAACAAAGATGATTCAGAATTGAGACACCATGAATTTCCATGTCATTTTAGTCAACAAAGGTGGGGCATCTTCCGCTGCTACTTGGGTTAATATCAATGAAAACCACATTTCAACAATCTTCGCTTTTGTCATTTATGGAAACACATGTATTCCCCCTATGATCACTTCTCCCCCTGAATTCATACCTCTGATACTTTGACATGTTTTCTCTCCCCCTTTGACATAAATGGAAAATGGTGACTCCCCGTTACAATATGCCTACTGCTATGTACCTATAACTTGCCTCTTCTCCCCCTATCTGTTGGGATGTATGTAATGGACATCAATGTGAACCTAGAAGAATACCAAGCTTCTGCCAAAGATATTCAAACATTTCTCACGATAAGGGTTTGGTGAAGATGTCAATTATTTTATCCTTTATCCCAATATATTCTACCTTTATGTTTCTCTTTGCAACCTATTCTCGAACAAAGTGATACTTGATAAGAATGTGTTTTGTTTTTGAATGCATGAAAAGATTCTTGGGGATGCTAATGACACTGGTTGCTAGTAAATTATATATTACAGAGCAATGGAACACATAAAATATTAAAGAAATATAAACATAGAAAACACATAAAACAAGAGAGACATAGATATACCTGGTTCACCCAATTTGGGTTACGTCCATGGAGAAACAACCAATCCTTCATTTTTGTATTATCTAGTAAACTGAAGAGATACAACCTACAACAGATCCACTGCGATTCCCTCTTCTCTCTCACACAATATCCTCTCTCTTCTCACTCAGAATCCAGATCTACATAGATGCAATACAATTCCCTCATATATAGCAAGGGGTTGCCTTCTAGGGAAAAATACCCTAAATTAAACATAACTTATACCGTTAGATCTTCGCCTAGTGAACCGATATTAACTATGAAATTACAACATTTTACAAGGAAATTTTACATCTATTGCCACCACATTACGAACTGGGGTCCAATGTGGTGATACTTCTAAATAAAAAAGATAATCAGGCTCCACACCCAACACTAGTGTTGTCACATAACATCAAAATGGGCTCATCCAAATTCACCTGAAAATCCTGCAACACTTTTTTCATCTAGATGAGTTGAGTAGAACATGTTTTTGTTGCGATGCATTCAACTTCTGTTGTTTATAAGGAGATTGAAGACTACTTCTTGCTCAACCATGATACAAGATAACCACCTAAGTAGAAGGTTTCTCTATTGGCACTTTTACAATCATCAACATTGCCTACCAAATCTGCATCTGTATAAGTTGTGATGGTTAAAACATTCCCTTTTGGATACCATAGGAAAAAATCTATTGTTCCCTTGAGATATCGACAAATTCTCTTCACTGCAACAACATGGGATTCTTTTAGTGTTGCATGGAAACTCACTACCTATTCAACTACCTACATCACATATGGCCTGGAAGTTGTCACATATAGGAGAATTCCAATCATTGATCTATACAACCTTTAGTTTGCATCTTTGGATATGTCATCCATGTTCAACTTAAAATCAGGCTAACTAATTTGTAATCTTCCATCTGAAATATCTTCAACATTTCTTTAATATACTGAATATGCTCCTGTCTTCTTGAGATATCTAAAGATCGAAGAATAAAGTCAACTCAGCAAGCAATGACATCTCAAACTCACTCTACATATCTAATGAAAACTTCTTGATTAACCTGTCATCATTTCTTCCAAAGATTATTTCATCCACATATACTTCAATGATGATCAAACGGTCTTTTTAAACCTTTACATAAAGTTTGTTGTCAACATTTACCCTTTTGAAACCTTGTTTTGGAAGTACTTGTGTAAATGGGCATACCAAGCTCTAGGAGTCCGTTTGGGACCATATAAAGCCTTCTTTAACTCACAAACATAATCCTTATTGTCCGTGAGAAATTCCTCAGGTTGTTCTATGTAGAATTCTTCCAAATCTCCATTTAGGAAAGATGACTTTACATCCATCTGATACACCTTGATCCTTCTTGAACAAGCATAGGCCAAGAACATCCCGATGTATTCCATTTTGGTGACATGAGCGAATGTTTCTTCGAAGTCTCTTCCTTCAACCCTCACATGTCCTTTACAGACTAATAGTGCCTTATTCTTGGTAACCTATCCATCCTCATTCAACTTTTTCCTAAGAACCCATTTTGTGTCGATGACATTTTTATCCTTTGGTTGTGGAACCAGTTCCCAGGTATCATTATTTTCAATCTGACCCAATTCTTCATTCATAGCTACTATGCAATGTTCATCATGACTATCTTCTTCAAAGTGTCTAGGCTCATAAGTGGCTAAGAGTGCAAGATGTGCTTGGTATGACGTGTATCTGTAAATTTATTTTGGTTATTATGCCTTCATTAATGTCCCTTATGATTTGGTCTGGAGGATGGTTCTTTTGATACCATTTCTTGGGAGCCTTCGAAGGTACCTATTGATTTTTTCCTATCTCCCCTTGGTTCGCAATTGTTTCTTCATTTGATTGTTTTTCCTATGAGGCTTGCTCTTTGACCTTTTAAGGTTTTGCTTCTTTTGTCTTTGGTTCACTTGAGGATGAGCTTCCTTGTTCAGACTTTGGTCAACAAACTTCATCAAATGCTACACTGATGCTTTCAACTATTCGATTGAGTCTCTGATTATAACATTTGTATGCTTTACTTTTGTGTGAGTATCCAACAAAAATGACTTCATCTACCCGAGAGTCAAATTTTCCAACCTTTTGATATTCCCTTTTAATGTAGCATTTACCTCCAAAGACCTCGAAGTGTTTGAAAATTGTTGGTCTTTCCTTCCATATTTCATATAGATTCTTATCACAATTGCTTTTAAGTAATCCTTTGTTCAAAACGTACACAATTGTATCAACTGTCTGAACCCAAATTTTTTGTCCAATTTTGAATCATTCAACATTGTTATGTCCATATTTCCACAGTTCTATTTTTTCTTTCAACAACCCCATTTTGTTTAGGTGTCCTCATTGCTAAAAATTTCCTTCTTATGCCATGTTCCTCATAGAAGTGCTGGAATTCTTTGGATTTGAACTCACCTCCATATTCTAATCTTAGACATTTGATTTTAAAATCAGTTTCACTTTCAACTATTTCCTTGAAGATTCTGAAACATTCAAATACTTCAGACTTCTTCTTCAGAAATTTGTGTGATGTAATCCTGGTATAATCTTCAATTGTCAACATGAAATATTGTTCACCATTTAGTCCCTTGGTCTTCATTGGTCCATGTAAATTAGTGTGTAACAACTCTAATGGTTTTGATGTGGAGTAATCCTTGGTCTTGAATTCAACTCTTATATGTTTTCCATGCCTGCAATGTTTACATGATGTGTGATGAGCACTAGTATTGCAACAAGAATGCTGCAACTCCTGGGGCTACCAACTTTACTTTATCAACCCGGGGTTCATACAAACTTGGAGGTGACAGTGTTGTATACACAAGAAGATGTGATGGGTCCACTCTTTGTCACTGTTAAGCTGGCGATATACCATTATGGTTTCTCAAACCAACCTTCTATTGATTCAGAAGAAGCTTGATTACCAATGAGAAAAAGGGAATTTTTCACTAACTGAAATCTTGTCTACCGTTGTAAGGAAAGACTGAAATCAAATGCTTAAACACACCATTCATCTAGCTAACTTCTAAGAGGCTTTGCTTCAAAAGAATGCTAAGTTAACATGTGTGTAATCCTATTTTCCTAGGCATGAAATCTGAAATAACTAAACATTCTATTGTTGTGCACGTAAATGAACACAATAACTCTTTTTTCCTTTTTGTCATTTTTTGTGTGAAAATGTGAATGCTAAATCCTCTTGGTGATGTGGCAGGTGGGTTAGAGATGGTGGTGGAAGCCATATGTCTTAGGAGGCAAGTAGGGGTCTTCTCCTATCTTCCTAGATGCTTTTTCCACAATTTGGCCTTAAAATAGGCCACTACAGATCATCCCACAGGATGTCCTAATGCCTCCTACCAGATGTCCTAATGCTCCTACAAGATCCCATGTATTCCTACAAGATCCGGCCGAGAGAAAGAGGAGTGTTTTGAAAGGTGGTGTATGGCTTAGGGAAGGTGAATGGTGGGAGAAAATAGGCAAAGGAGTGGCTAGGACTCCTTCATAGCTCAAAACAGAGTTTGCGAGATGGTTGGATTTGCTCAACAAGCCTAGAGAAATGTTCTTATGGAAAGATGAATTTGGTGAGGGACTTAGTGGCTTTTGATGATCATGGATGGATGACGTTAGCTTGGGGTTGGTGGTCATGAGATATCCCTGCACTATTGAAACTCCTACACTACATCAATCACTGGCATTTATCCACGGATCATGTCAAATGAGAAAGATTTTCAGTCAACTAAGAAAACAAAATTTCATTATCTAGTTGCCTATTTCATGCATGGAAAAATTTGTAGAATAATGTGATACCCTTATGAGATCTAATGCATGACTAATGATATCAGAAATGACAATTAAATCATGTTCTTGAAAACCGAAAAGATGTTGGCCTAAGTAGCAGAAAACCCTAAATTCCATAAGAAACCAGAATTCTGTCTTTTTGGGGCTGGATAGGAGTTCTTTCCTCAAACCATGGTCACCAAAGGGAGAAGTGAGGCCAAACTTTCCTAATATCAACTTTTTGGTATTCCTTTACCTTCCTAAGCTACTACTAAAGCAATGCACAAATGGAAGAAAACTAATCAAATCCACAACTACTTGCAATGAAATAATGCTAAAACCAATTCAACCATTAATCTATGAAATCAACTAAGCATACAAATACAAGAAGAGGAGCCTTTGCTGCTAGGGTTGGGCCCTAACCAAGGAGCTTCATCCCTCTGAGTCAACTCAGTGTTGGATCAAGGAAATGCTCATTCTCATTAACATATCAGAAAATTACATAACAATGTCTTCCACAAGTTTTGAACTCAAAAAATGCTTAGTACTCTCACATAAAAAATCTGAATCCTAATGAGGTTCTAGACCTCTTTATTTATACAAATGAAGTCTCTAATGACTTCCTTAAATCTAGGGAGGCTCGGCTCCCAAACTCAAGATGAACTGGCTCTTTAACTGTCACTGGCTCGAATGCCTTTTGATCTTCATGACTTGGCTGCTTGCAACTCCGAGCTAGTGTGATTTGATGGAGGAATATTTGAATGAGTGAGGATTAATGAGGAGGATCTATATCTTACAATATCTCCTCCTTGTCTCATTCGTGTTTCTACCCATAATTAGCCAAAATTGCCATGATTTACTCTCAAAAACCCGCAATTAATGCACATTAGTCCATTAGATGTAACATATTACTTTTACTCATCTCATTAAACAAAATATAATCCAAATATGTAAGGAATTATGAGAAGAGTTGATTTAAATAATCTTGGAGGTGTATTAAGGTCTATACAGTTATCCAATTATGAGGCTCATCATCACCCCCTAATGAAAGTGTTGCTCATCCTCTGAGAAACTCAATCTATATCCATGTCCTTCATTGCTCTTGTGGCCTCCTTAATGTCTCATGCTTCTGCTGTAGTTTCTTCTTCTTGTGCATAAAATCCTGCCTTCCTCTCTATCTCTTCCCACTGCTTTCTTTCTTCCTCTTCCCTCCTTCCTTCCAGCATTCCTAAGAGTAGATGTGGATTGAGTCTCAAGCCAATCCAATTGACTTTGAGTCTTTGTAGAGCTTTCTTGTACATGGGTATTCTATTTAGTGCCTCTCTCATTCTCGGAGGAGAATAGAATTCTCTGATTTTCAGGATGTAGGGAAAGGTGTTCCATATCCTCTAGAAAGATGGCATGATGTCATCTCCTAATAGCCTGAACATGTCTTCAAAGTGTGTGACTACTTGCTCTTGTTCAACAAGCTACCTAGGTGCTAGCTTAGGATCGTTTTCAATCAGGTTGTGGGTATTGATGACAGCCATTGGATTTGATTTCTCAACTCTTATCATGAGGGGTTTTGTCTATTCTCTTGCCATTACTTTCTTTATTTCTTCAACTCGTGCCTCCTCATGATTCATCCATAATGCTAAGGACATCAATTGCAAGTCCACTAGTTTTGAATTTGGGTCCCACACATTCAAATCTGTCAAGGCAAAATTGTGTAGGTAAAACTCAGACATTTTTTATCTATCTTCCAAGGTGCTTTGATCATAGAGATGAATGAATTGTCTATAATCTTGGAAGGGCATAGTGCCTCTCTGTGCTAAAGTATTAATTTGGAATTGTAGCCACTACTACTTAAGATACAAGGCATAAGAATTTGTTGGCATCCTGCATTGGATTGCCTCTAAGGATAAACTGGCCATAGCTGCCAACTAACTTTCCCTTTCTTGTAACAATCCCCTCAACCATGCATTCTCTGCTTCCAACTGATCTTTTATCATTGCTTCTTTGTCCCTTATGCTACTAATTATCTACCCATCTCCTTTACTTTGTCCTCCATGTGGCCCACATCCTCCACTCCTTTAGACTTGGAAATTTGCATCCACCTGTGTGTTCTTGCCCCTTATTTCTCAAGCTCAAAGAATAAGGGGATGGAAAATTTCTGTGGGATGACTCTACCTCCTTCAACGAACCTGTAGTAAGAGTCGAGGTTGGGTTGAGGAATAGGTTCCCTTAGTTTTGGGTCTTCCTTTTTTGTTTCTTGCTGAGTGATACCTTCTTGGTCCATTTTCTAAGTTTCCTATAGGTTTAGCAGAGTTTCCTGTAGGATGGCCTCTGCTTCCTGTAGGCCCTTCTGTGTCTCCTAGAGGAGACCTTTTCCCTTTGATGAGGCAGACCTTATGACAGGCCTACTAACATAAGTGATGGGATATTTGGTAGAGGCTTGTCCTGGTGATCCTTCTCCCTGATTTTTCTCAAGAGGAGCTACTTTTTCTTGCTGCTTTGATGAGTCTTCAATTACAATAGGAATTTTGGTGGGTGTTTGAGGTTTTCCTTGCCTGATTCTTATGTTTTTTCTTGTCCTAAAGTACAATGGGGTTTGTCTTTGTCTCTTCCCTTTTTTCTTGATAGGTGTACTTAGGGCAGTTAGAGAAGCTACCGCCTCTTTCTTAGTGGGTTCTGGAGATACCCTTGGTGATTCCTCCCTTTCTTTTCCTTAAATTGTAGACCTTTGTTCTTCCTTGCCTTTTGTTTCCTCTTTTATATTATCCTTCTCATCCTTGTCTTTCTCTTCCTCTTCTTCCTCCAGTTCCTTACTTTGTTCATCTGTTTCTTCTTTTGCATCTTCTTCTATATCTTCTTCATTTTCCTCCTCCTTCTCTTCCCCTTCTTCCTCCTCTTTTCTTCTTCATCGCTTTCACTAGTTGTGGGGATTTTGTCATATTCAAGAGATTTTATTTCTCCCTTTGCCTACATGTCTCTGAAAGTTGTCCATGTAATAGGGAGTCTTAGGTTTTCAAGAGCATATTCTAGGATAAGTTTGATTAACCCATGATGGGCTAGTTGTTGATGTTTCCCTTCTTACACTTTGATGCTCATATCTATCACTGACTGAAGAAGAAAGTAGGGTATGCTTAGTCTTTTTTGAAGAGGTGCGTCTGCTCCAAATCTTAGAACTTGGAGAAGCCTGAAATGGTATCCATACACCACACTATATCTCCCTTCACATGATATATATGTAATGAGGTGGTAGCTAATTTCATTCCAAGGGTATGGAAGAATTTTTCTTCTGACCCCATTCTTTTCCTCCATTGCCTCCTCCCCTTCCAAAAATAATTTCTTCTTTGCAAGGGTATTGTTACCTTTAGCTTCCTTTCTCCAAGGCAACCCTAAAGGAAGTGTGGTGATTTTTCCTATGACTTCAGGGGTGATTTCTACTGAGAGGCCTTTCACCACAATAGTGGCATGGGTCCTAGTTAGTGGTATGAGTGAGAGAGAAAATTCTCTGGCCACCTCATCATCATATCCCCTCATTTTTTTCAAAGAAATCCATCCAATTGTACCTTGTGAAGATTTCTACTATAGGATGGTGTTGATGAATTCTAACTGTGTTTGTGGTTTCCCTCTTGTTAAATCCCCCTGTCATTTTTCTTTGGTAATTGTGAGGCTTGAATGGGTATAATTCCAAATTCTAGTGGGTGAGATATTTTAAATGACAACTCTGTAATATAATTCCCCTAGACTGCAATTTCCTTAACCAAATGGAGGGTTTTTCTATATTTTTTAACTGGAAAATGTGGGAAGGTGTAGCTCCTACCTCCTCGCTACTGTCTGATGAATCCAACCTTTGATATTTCCTCTCTAAATGGCCACTGATAATCATGTGGATGACTGCTCTGTATCCTGTAGATCCTCCTGTAGGATCCTGTAGGTTTTCCTGTTGGATCGTGTAGGTGCTCCTGCGCTGAAAACTGCTCATTGTCTTTCTTGTAGACACTGCTTCAAGAGCCGAGAGAAACCTTGCTTCGATGAATCCTCGAGATTGCGAATGACTCCTTTGCATGGAATTTAGAATTTTATTTCTTCATATGGGTGATTGTGTGGGATGGTGTGTTGGCTACCTAAGCACGAGCACCCACTTTTGGACCATTGGTCCCACTTCCACTCCATCATTCCCCCTTACCTCGTAATCATCTTCCACTTCAATCATCTGTAACTTAACAATTTTTGTCCTCATCTCCTTTTTTCTGATTTGACTGCTTCCACATGTGGAGTGATCTAACTGTATTTTGCTCATCGACTAGCAGAAGGTGGCCAAATTAACTGGCCACCTTTCTTATAAAACCAACTCTTACACAATCCTACATATTTGATCATATTATGCTAACGAGAGAGCTTAAGAAAGATTCCATACATGTGGGTAAGATGCTTGATGATGCTTCCTGTTGTATAATGATGTCCCTGTGCTTGTATATTTGTTGCATATTTTTTTTATCGGTCTCTTTTGATGCTTGCTTTCTTTGATGTTTAGGTACTGGAGAGTGATGTTGATGATCCTACTGTTGCTGCTAAGATCTGGAGGAGCTTCGTTGACATTAGGATCTCTCTGCTGAAGATGATTGCGACCTATGAAATTTCGTTTTGTGGGATAGGCTGCTACAATATTTCCTACAAGAAACCTACAGGATGTCCTGCAGCTGCCTCTCCCCTAAACTTTTATTCTTTTCTTCACTTCTGGAGCATGAGGATTGTTTTCATGGGTAGAGAAGGGGTCTAGTGATTGGTAGGTGAGGGGTATAGCCTTTAGGTATTGTCCCTTTGTCCTATGTTCTCACCATCTTCTATTTTTTTTGTTTTGTTTTGTTTTTTTTTTTGTTTTTTTGTTTTTGTTTTTGTTTTTGTTTTTTTGTTTTTGTTTTTGTTTTGTTTTGTTTTTGTTGTTGTTGTTGTTGTTGTTATTGTTGTTATTTTTGTTGTTGTTGTTTGTTTGTTTGTTATTTATTTATTTATTATTATTATTTTTTGAAAACTATAATCATTTTGGAACTGACTTATTGGCTGAATGCAAGGGTAATCATGGTGGTGAGAGGCATGGTGATGAGGTTGTGAAGTAAATATTTTTTTTTTGACACAGGTTGGCCATTCCCTTGCTCTAGGGTCACTTTCCTTAGGATTCCAAGAGGTTTTCATCGTAGTTGCTTGCTATGGGTGCCTTAAAATGGTTTTTCATCCAGATATCTTTTTATATTTTATTTTTCTTTTCTTAACACCATTGGGCTGCC